>JAEIIF010000290.1:0-23052 GCA_018874455.1 Drosophila trapezifrons
AAGCCTCTAATGAAAACTCTAATTAATGATGTTTTTAATACAGTATCATAACACCATAAGCAATTAAAACTTGGCTTTGGTTTAAAGGTTTATAGGAAATATCTTATTTATACTACTACTTAAATAAATGGCTAGGTAATAATCTAACCTATTTCTTTCTGTGTAGAAGCTGTAACACAGTCAGAAGGAGACCAAGCAGAGCAGATAAGATATCGCCCAAGTTCTGTATAGTGGAATGTTTTCATTTTGTTCGCAAGCATCAGAGCATGAAAATCAACATGCGAATTCCACTTGCTCCTCGCTCTGGATTCAACTTTTATTTCTCTGTGACCTGGCGAGTGCACACCAACAGTTGGCATATGAAAATGAAAAAAAGAACGGCACCCATAAAAATGGGGAAATATAAATAGAAACAAGTGTTAACATAATCCTGGGAGATATACATTATTTGGTTTATTCAGTAAATAAAATGGATTTCAAATGCTGGTATTTGTGGATTATTTTCTTATTATTTATACATTGATTAAATCAAGGAATTTGAAAACGTATATTCCATCTATAGAACGCATTCCCAGCCAAGTTTCCGCAGCATTTTAATTTGCTCAGTTTACCATTCCACTTTGGCCATTACGATGGTCGACTTTGGGGCCAACTTGTACGCTGAAAACTATTAAAGTTGTTTAGCTTACTTTCCCTGTTTCGGGCTAAAAGTTTAATTTCACTTTTTGGGACAAAGAATATATAAATATTTGCGCACTTGGCCCCCTTTTAGACAACGCAAACAGGGCTTCAATTTCTTGGAGAAATATTTAGAGCTTCTGAGGGAGGGAGCTTCCAGTTTCCAGCCACCTGCCAGGCTCAGGCCAAACTTTATGTCGTATGCGAATAGAAAAGCAACTACAAACTGCCAAAATAAAATCGTATGGATAACGTATTTCCCTCGCCCAGAACTTTTTTACCGAACAGCAGGGGAAACTATTTAAATTTCCAACGATTTCTTTTTTGGGGTTCGGCGATATGCCGGCTAAAAGTAAAAATAAAAAAGAAATGGAGAGGAAACTTTGCTATAAATAATTTTGCATTTTTATTGTGCATTTTATGCATTTTGTGCGCGATTTCGATTTGAAGTTGGGCTCTGAAATAAATATGAAAAGTTTTATTTATGTTTGTGGGGTGGCAAAGTCGGGAAAAAGGGGGCGTGGCTTGGCTTTGGGGCTTAGATTTGGTTTGGATTTGAGCTGGAGGTTGGGGTTATTTGGTGGCACAGCCGTGGGCGTTATATTTATGACATTTGTTTGCCAACAACTTTCAATAGCTCAATCACGCCACCCGCACATGCAATACTCCCTCCATTGAACCGGAACACGTTGGGAGCCGTCGCCATCTAAAATCAAACACACAAAGATTCAGGCTTGAGATTGTTTGACTTTCCAACCGAAGATTAAACATTATTTGAACTCTAAATTTAATTTGTAATAAGATAGCTTTATCTAGAGATTAAAAATTAATTTAAAAGGTTTTCTTCCCCTTTGAACTCTAACTCCAACCATTATCTTTCAGCTAGAAGGCGGAACATTATCAATGTGAGTGCTGCCGGCTGTGTGCTCTTCCACTAGAGCTCCGCGCCACTCGGTGGCAATGAAATCGCGGAAGCTGCCGAAGGGCTTCGTGCTTTGCGGCCTCAACTGCCTGACCTTCGTCTACTTTCCGCTCGTCCTGCCTATCCTGCGATGCTCGGCCGGAGCGGCGGCGTCGGGGGGCTCGGGTGCGTCCGGCGGTGGCTCAAAGACCGCCGACGACTTCGACTTTCGGATGCAGCGAGTGCGAAATGTGCTCAAGGAGGTGCCGCTGATCGACGGTCACAACGATTTGCCGTGGAATATCCGCAAGTTCCTGAAGAACCAGCTAAAGGACTTCCACTTTGGCGGGGATCTGCGGGAGCTGGCTCCCTGGTCTTCAAGTGCCTGGAGCCACACGGACCTGCGTCGCCTGAAGGAGGGCATGGTTTCTGCTCAGTTCTGGTCCGCCTATGCCCCCTGCTCGTCCCAGCATCTGGATGCCGTGCAGCTGACGCTGGAGCAGATCGATCTGATCCGGCGACTCGTCCAGCTGTATCCGCATCACATGGCCCTGGTCACCAGCGCCTCGGGCATCGAACAGACTCACCGGACGGGGAAGATCGCCAGCCTGATAGGGGTGGAGGGCGGTCATGCCATCGGCACGAGTCTGAGTGTCCTGCGGATGTTCTACCAGCTGGGCGCCAGATACTTGACTCTCACACACACCTGCAATACACCTTGGTGAGTGGCTTTAAAATTTATAAATAAATATATAAATAAATATATAAATAAATACATAAATATATATTAAATATATATTTTTAAAACCTTTTTAATAAAGGGCGGACTGCTGCAAAGTTGACGAACCGGGGAAGTACCCGCACATAGGCGGCCTCTCTCAGTTTGGCAAGGTGAGTGTGTCTCCCTTGAAATTCCAGGACAATGTCCCTAATAAATCCCCAATGAATCGAACAGCTGGTGGTGAAGGAGATGAACCGGCTGGGCATGATTGTTGATCTCTCGCACGTGTCGGTGCCCACCATGCTGGACGCTCTGGCAGCGTCGCGGGCTCCCCTCATCTTCTCGCACTCCTCGGCGCACGCCATCTGCAACAGTTCGAGGAACGTACCCGATCATGTCCTGCAACGAATTGTGAGTAGGAGTCCATTGTGGGCGCATTAATCCTGCGGTAGCATTAATCCAAATCCCCCGCTCCGCCATTGTTCACATCCCATGCAGGCAATAAACGGTGGTCTGGTTATGGTGGCCTTTTATCCGCATTTCGTCAGCTGCTCGGGACAGGCGACACTGCACGATGTTGTGGGTAGGTTCGGTTCACTGGGTTCGCCCGGGCGAAGGGTTCTGAGTGATTAATCTTTAAACTTGTGCTTTTCGGTCCTCGTCCTCGTCCTCGTCTGCCGCCCCCGCAGCGCATATCAACCACATAAGGGAGGTGGCCGGCATCGATCATGTGGGCATCGGAGCTGGCTACGACGGAGTCAACTTGTAAGTACGGGCCGGGACTTTCGACCATGCACGGCGCATGCAGCTTCAATTACATTTCATTTCATTTGGCAAATTATGGTTTCTCTTTCGTCCTTTTCGTCTTTCTCTCTCTCCTTCTCTGTGTCGCCCGTTGCCGTTCTCCACTTAAGAGTGCCCAAAGGACTGGAGGATGTGTCCAAATATCCGCATCTTTTTGCTGCCCTGCTCGAGTCTGATAAATGGTCAGAGGAGGATATTGCCAAGTTGGCTGGCAAGAATCTAATACGTGTATTCAAGGAAGTCGAAGCGGTGAGTCCACAGCAAAAAACACACTGAAATTGCTCACTTTTCTCTGGCATTTCTCTATTGTTCAATGTTCTGCCCCTGAAGTATGCTTAGGTGTTGCCCTCACAACGGGTATTGCGTTTCAGTTTGAATTTAACACTTTACGAATCAGATTCTAAAAGAATCTAGGTTGAATCTGCAATCTTTAGAGGAATTAAAGACATAGAAAATAAATTGTGAGGGCTTAGTACGATATTTAGAAACGTAAGAAAAATCTGAAACTATAAATTAACTAATATAAAATCGATACAAGATATAAATAAGAGCTTATAAATATTTGTTAAAGATGTTTAACTTTTATTAGCTGCAGTAACAGCAATTACATTTCGAAATTATCTTAAACTCCTAAGAAAATCCGCAATTTCTTTAAATGGTTTAAAATTCGCATTCTTTTACCTACTTTATGACACTCAAAGTATTGACTTTAAGTCTCTAGAGCTTGTCCAAATAGAAACTGAAGATAGAAAGCCACTCTCAAGGGTATTAAATATTTTGTCGAAACCGTATTATTCTGTATTTTTTTCTCGTGGTGTTAGGCGCGTACCTGACCGACTTAAAGACGAAGCCAGTGGCGGGAACTGAACACACATTTCTTAGCAAACAAACAAAGAAGTTGAAAAAAGGACATTGGTATGGTCTCCTTTCTCTCTCTCTCGGTTGTTATTGCAGTTGGAAAATTCCTTTCGCAAGGATAAAAGGAATAATGTGGCTTTGCAATGGAATTTGCACATACTTGGAGTGGAAGCCAGAGGAGGAAAATGGCGAAATGAGAGGGGGCCGTGCGGGCAGGGAGCACTGGCAGGACATTGGCTTGACGTCGAAAAGACGCAAGTTGTGAAATAATTTTAAAAGGATTTTCAAATGCTTATTCCGATATTTATACACGAGCCTGACGACCAGCAACTGAAGCAACAGCTCCGGCTCCCAGCTCTAGTTTGCAGTTTGTTTGCAGGATGCGGTCAGCTTGTTTGCCGTCTCCCCGCCCTCGGATTGGACACAGAATTTAGAGCGGGGATAGTGTTCGGTTGCTGTCTATGTCTGGGCACTCCAAGCTCAAGCAGCATTCAATTTGGATCAATACGGGATGGGCCAGTGCCACATCCAGAGGCAGTGCCAGAGCCAGAGCCAGAACCAGAGCCCCTCTTGGAGGAAGTTACTCCTCGGCATTGAACGGCACTCGAGCGGAGGCTAGTGCCATTCAAAGGCTAGCAAGTGGGTTTGTTTTTCAGTCCAATGGCTGGGTACTGGTAGGGGTATGTTCGGATGTTACGATGCATGAATAGCCTGCTGGCTAAACGATGTACCACTTCAGCTGGCCCATCAATGCAGGGAGATTTTCCCCCTTAGATTGGCAAATTAAATTAGCGTTTAAATTAACTAGCAGGTTGAGGAAAAAAAAATATATAAATGAGGGTAAAAGGTTACCTATTGCTGTGCTCATAAATAATGTTCCAGTTTCTACGAGGACTCGGCTGGTGTCTTATTTTTTGTGGCATATACATACATAAATATATTTATAATGTTATTTAGTGCAGGAAAATGAAAAAACCCTCTAAAGCAAACCGAAATAAATATACTTCTTAGATTTCCCCCATTATGAGAAAGTAGCTAAACCCATTTATAGAAAGATTAGTCATCTAAATCAAAAACCTTGAATATTATTCTTTAGTTCCCCATTTTCTCCTCTGGCTGAACCAATTTAAAGATTTAATAATAAAAATAAATCTTACGCCCCCCTTGAACGCTGTTCGTGGTCGTAGATTTCATTGCTTTTGCTGATTATAAAAACCTCCTCCAACTGCTGCCCACTGGGCCACGCCCACCACTACTCTCACCCCGCCCCTTTTGGCCAAGTTGAGAAAGAGATGCCGCAGCATTTTTTAATTTAGCTCTTGTCTCTCGCTGACTGAGGGACGACGACCCGGCAAACTTTAATCATATTCTCGAGCTCGGGCTCGAGCCTTCGCCGGGACTCTCTACGTTGTAATTAGTTTTAGTTCGGGGTGCATATATAATACGTAGAAATACTTAATGTCCGCGATTACAGGCGCACTTACGCCATCGGAGCAATGGAAATGGTAACTACATGAAAGGAGAAGGCCGCCAAAGTATTGCCTACTTTGCAGCGCAACTGATTAAAATCGCCGCGCTTTTATTGCGCTTTGCACTCAGCAGACAGGCAGGCATATATAGAAATATATATATATTTTTACTGCTGTTTATTACATGGCCATAATGCTCATTAAGAATTGTATTTTAATACGTTTCTGTTTGTTTCTGTACTTTTGTATTTTGCTTCTGCCTCTGGTTCCCCCTTCATTTTTTGCCGCTGCTGTGTGCGGTAAAAAGTAATTAAAAATGCTACCCAACGCCTTTTATCTTTGGCCGAAAGCCCAGAGCACTGGAAATTAAGCCAGAACCATATATACTTATCCCAATGACATTTGCTTTTGTTTTTTTTGCATCAGACTTGGCCCCAGTTCATTGAACCGAACCCAAAACCCAATTCCCACTCTCAAACCGGCGAAATAAAATACGTTATAGCCTACTTATGGTCGTCGCCAGAGCCGGGCTCGTAATGCAATTAAATAATAACGAAAAGCGGGTCAAATGTTCAATTATTAGAAGCTTAATGCTGTTTTGTGCTCGGGATTTTGGGTTGTGTGTCCTCTGGGGACGGGTCGGTCATGGCTGTGATAATTAAGCAAGTCATAGAAATTAGGCAAAAGGCCATTTTAATGATTGCCGTCTCGCACAAACGCACAAAACACACACATATACGAGCACAAGAGCACAAAACCTGCGCATATATAATACCCTTTCGAACTGGACACGCACTCGGTCAAAATACAAAGCGGTGTGTTCTTGAAAACCTTTTATCACGAATTTCTAGAGATATTATAACTCGTGAAAAACGTTTTTAAAAAGGAGATTTTAAGCCAGAAATTTATTTTAATATTTTAAATTTAAATTGTATAATATACAAACATTTTAAGGAGGAGCTAGAAGTTGGAATGCTGCTTAAACTATATATTTCGTAAAAGCTATAATCGAAGTTTCACGACTTCATCTCCGTATAAATCACGCTAGTTAAGTATCTTTTATCTTTTTAATGATCTCTAAAACATTTTAAATTCCCTCTTCCTTTATTACTTTTGTCTGGGGCACTATTTGCTATAGATATTTATCAGTTTTAAATGATTTTTCTCCATCACATGCATAGAGGGAAGCCAGGGTGAATTTATGACCCCCATAAATTTTAAAACGGTTCAAAACTAAGTGCATGTCCGAAGTCCCACAAGAAGACTGAAGCTGTTCGTCCGATCAGATTTAGCAGGCGTAACCGCTTTCGGGAACACATTCCCAAGGACATTAAAGACAACGGCGATGCCCGCAAATTTGTGGGCGTGGGGGGGGGGGCGGCCAGTGGATCTGCTCCCATAGCCGTTGCTATAGCCATCGCCATAGCCCATGAACATGATAATTTTCCCGACGCCAGTTTTTATCTACACAAAGGCAGGCAGTGGCTGGGGGCCTGGAGGGCCAAGGAAAAGCCAAGGATTTTGGACTCCCTTCCCCCCACTCAACGCCTCTTGTGTTTGTGTAAATGTATCTTTTATTTTAGCCTTTTATATCTAATGCGAGAGCGAAGAACGGCATTTGGCACGACACATCGCCCAAGTGGCGGCGACGGAGGCTTTGTGAGCCGCGTGAGATGGGATGTGAAATGTCCCCGGCAAATGGCAGCAATTTGTGCGAGACAAATTCATTTAAATATCTTTTTCCAGCCCTGTGTGTGCACTGGAAAATATATTTTCACATTTGGGGTTGCAGAAATAAAGGGGTATTTATATTATAAAGTATTAAAAGCCAAATTAAATGTTTAAAGTTCAAACTTTGAACAGTTTTAATTAATTGTCATCTTAATTCTAAATAATCATTTTATGAGGGGAAAAAAAATCTTTAAAAATTAAAGAATATTAAGATGAATCTTAAGAACAGCTCATAGTATAATTTAACCTTCTTGACACATTTTTTTTCTTACTGTTTATGCATATTCAAAGAGTGTTTCCGCTGACCTTCTTACAATTGATTTGGCTTGGGGTTGCTTTGTTGTTGGGAAATGCGTTGCGGCGGGTTGGGGGACTCATTTTCCGCTCCAAACTCTTCATTTATACTGTAACTGTGAACTGGAAGGATGGGAGGTGGGGCGGAAAATTGTGGCAGGCTGGGGAAACGCTGCTCAAAGGCCGGAAGAGTCTAGCCAAAAGGCAAAAGGCTCAAAGTTCCCATAGTGGTTGGGCCTGCGAGTGGGTCATGCACACAAAGTGCAATGACTGAGTCAAAGCTGACGTTTTATTGTTGTTTGTGTGTGGCAGGGGCGGGAGGGGGCGCACATAAAGCCTCATAAAAAAGTCGTAAATTCGATTGTTGTATGGCAAACAAAACCCAGGAAATGGGACCAGCCGACCTAGGCCTCACCAAAGGCCCCTCAGTCCCCCGGTCCCTCAACCCCTCGTCACCCCCGCTCAAAAGGTGTTTGGTGTTAAAAACAAAACATTTTCTCTCATTTTATTTCGTTTTTTTTTTCCGCCCTTCCTTTGGTTATTTTCTGTTGTTGTGTTTTGTGGCATTAAATGTGCTTCAACTTTTCCCAGCAATGGGAGGCCTCTCTGTTTGGCATTCAGATTTGAGTTTCCCTTTAAGGTTCCTGTGGTTGCGACGAGAGTTAGACATGCGGAAGAGGTTTCCGTATGAGCATTAGCCTATTTGCTTTCCTGTAAACTGAGGGTTAGTCCTGTTGGGAGATGGACAAAGCTCTTAAAGTCATTAAAAACAATTTTTGAAAATCTCTGAAAAATAATAAGAGCAGGTAAACAAGTTTTCCACATTTCAGATATAATATTTTACAGATTAAAGGAACAGAAATTAAATTTTAATAGGAAATGGTAGAATAATTCAAGTTTTGCGGTTGAAATTTTATATTTTTAATATTATTATGACTTACGCTTTGTATAAGCTTTAATGGCTCTTCTTGGTTATTTACCAAAACTAAAGTCCAAGTCCAATTTTATGCCAAAACTTATGAACAATATTAATGCCATATGAAGAGTACGCGAGAAGTTCCAAGAAATCGTTTCTGCATTTGAAAATTCAAACAAAACTTTGGCAATTACGCTAAATAACTTTTGTAAGTTGTGCCATCTTGGCGCTCGGCGTTATGCAATCAATTTTCATCAATCAAATGCAGCTGTTGACACACCCACACCCCCAGTCACACCCACACACACCCCACACACATGCCTTAATAATTTACTAATGGAGTTTTAACCAAATGAAATGTTCTCTGATTTATTTGTAGGTGCGCGATCAAATGGAACTTTTGCGAGTTGCACCCATTGATCAGTCAATTCCAGCCGAAGACATTATGGGCAGATCCTATTGTCGTTATCAAGGACCAAGAACGTGATAATTTCTCCATTTGTAAAGTTCATTCCCATCCAGCATCCGGCATCCTCCATCTCACATGACACATACATATGCATATATACTGTTTCTCCCGTGGCGAAAAATGCGAAAAAATTATGTCAAGCGTACGTGTTGTAAAGTGAAACTTGTTTTAGGTTAATTGACAAAGTTTTTCCTCCTCTCTGGCTGCTCTTGTTGTTGTTATTGTGTATTGTTGTTGTTGTTGCTGCTGTGTATTGTTTGCCGCTGCGTATGTGTGTGTGGGCAGCATGACGTTGCAAACACACACACACCACATATATGGGCACAGGAAAAAAATGCCGACTTTTTCAATCGCTTAAAGTCGAGCAGCTGGCCAGCTGTTGTTGCTGCACTGCAATAAAAATTTCTAGAAAAATTCTAAGTTTTCTACAGTTATAATTATTTTCTAAAATGTTTATTAAAATTCCCTTTTAATTAACTAATAATTAAGCAAATTTTGGCATTCATTTTCAAAGAATTCAGCCATTAAAGTTAATTTGTTCTCAGTGCCAACAACTTTGTGCGCAGCTGGCATCGCCCATAAACAAATACAAAGTGGCAAGAGGAGGCGCCGCCCACCCACACACACTCACCTCCGTAACCCCCCTAGAAGTCTCCCACCCCGATCCCTCTCCATCCATAAACTAGCCAACATTGTGTAAATATCATTGCCATGTTTATTTTTATCTCTAGCTCTAGCTCTAAGTCAGGCTAAAAGAGGACAAGCGTAAAAAAAGGATGGCAGAAAAAAAAAGATAAATCCATAGCACGGAAAAGCAAGAAAAAGTAAACCCCATAATAGCTAAAGTAAAGCACAGTTTAGCCTCAAATTAATAAACCTAAAGCAACGTGAAAAAGTGTTTTCAAAGAGCCGAGACAAAAAACCGAAAGACGAGACTAATCCCAAAAGTCAAGCTTAAAGTTACAGTACAGAAGGAAAATCTAATTTTTCAACAAGTATTTTTTCTATGAAAAAGTTATTAAAGTTTACACAAAAATATAGCTAATAGTTAATGAAAGTGTTGACTTCCTATTTGCGACATTTGCTGGGCAGATTCGGATCAAATGGGGGATAATGTTCATTAATCTGCCCTCATTAGCCCAGCAGCGCACGCAATGGAACGATTTAATTATAAAACATTATGCGTTTAAAGTGTTTTTAATTTTGTTATTAACCTAAATGAAATTCCCATTTAATTAGTTAATTAACATTAAACATTTAATTGGCCAAGGTTTAATACAAAACGAGGACACGTAAGCCGAAACACACGAAAAAATGAATACAGTTCCATGTATGAATTGAGTGTAACCACAATTTTTGCATCATTTGTAAGGCTTAAATACCAATCTTTTAATCAATATTCGAGCAAAGCCATACTATGGCGCATGAAAGGCAGCAAAATGGTAAACCATTTTATAATTAATAGATCCATAAAAAATTCAACCCGCCAAAATTGCAAATAAGTTCACGAGCAAACCAATTAAACGAGAAATAATATTAAATAACAATTGTATAGAGAACAAGTGAGAGAAAATTTAAGCGCGATTGTTCGAGAACGTTTAACTCATATATATATGCGTGTACTCACCTATATCACACACACACTCATGTATAGATATGTACATTTAAATATTGGTTTTAATTTAGTCATCAAATTTGCATAAGCAGAAAGGAGTGGCAATCCAACAAATTTATGCAGCTCAACTCATGAAATTGGAACTTTTTGTTTAAAAAAAGTTGGAGAACTAGGATAAACAACCAACAAATATATTAAACGTTTAAACTAGGTGAAGGTCGAAATAAAACAAAAGAAATAACACATGTGATCAAAAATAAAATTAAATTACATATATATATTATTACAACTTACATAAATTACTATGATAATTTAATGTTTAAAATAACACAAAAAAACCGAAGAAAAGGAAGTTACAAACGAATTCAACCATTTTTACTGCTGATGGAAATTGAAAACACACAACTAAAGTTTATCGATTACAAATAGCATATAATAAAATGGTAAACCTAACTGTAACCCTATAGTAAAAAAAATCTTGAAATAACGCTGAACGTGTGGACAGTGAGAGGACTCTGTAAATATTTGTATGGATACTGATCAAATAGTCATAATAATTGTATGAAAAGTATGTCAAGTTGTGAAATGGAACATAACCAAAAACCAGCAAAAGGTAATTATATTAATTCATATGTGTACATTGGAAGATGTCGTAAATGGCCAGCAGAAAAATACCAAAAGAAATATAAATAAATTTAAAAACAATTATAAGAGTAATAACTGATTGTTTTAGTGGGGAATAAAAGGGTTCAGATATGTATAATATATCAAGTGGAATTAAAAAAAATAAGTAGCAATAAAGAAGCAAAGGAATTTTTTTTTATCTTTATTTTTTGGTATCAACTTTTACCCGTTCTTGACTTTGTTTTTCCCAACAACACCCACGTAACTCTCAAGGAAATCATCCGGTGTAAGCGAAGCTCTTCAACAACCATCAAACACTTCCAGCTCCGGCTCCGCCTGCCATTGTTTTTTGCTTTATCCTTATTGTGATGATAGCACTCGGGACACACATTCAGCAAGCACTTGGCCCGGACATCCTTCCCGTATCCGTTTATCTGTCTGATTCTGTCGGTACTGGCTTGTCAATTCGAACGTAAAAATAAAAGGTTATTCCATTTCGTTCCAGTTTGTTTATATCAGCGCATTTTATACACCCTAAGCCGGGCGGAGATAAAACTCCGGTGCTCGCCAATGTAATTTATTTGCGCTTTGGTGGCCAAAAAGAGTTCAAACAGTGAAAAATCATGGAATTTATCTGGGGCGAAGGTCAAGCATTTGGAATCCAACTCGCCGCAAACCACATAACTCAATGCTCGTAAAACTTGTAAATATTTCACATTTGTTTTATTTCAGCTTTGGGGTTGGGCTGCGACGCTGCGAGCGTTAAAAAACTATGCATCAAACGGAACGAAACGAAATGTATGTTTTACATAAAATTTCAATTAAATGAAATAAAGTTTCGGTTTTTGGGTGTGCAGATTCGTCCTTGGCAGCGGCAGCCCGGTTTCAGCCCTGGTTTCGGTCCTGCCGCTAGAGGAACCGATAGCCGGGGGCTGGCAACGCACGTCTCGTTTAAATCATCTCGCTGGCAGCTGAAATGAAACTGGCAGTGGCAACAACTTTTGTTAAACATTTGTTACAGGCAGCCCAGCCCCACCGCCACTGGCAGCACCAACAGCCATCACTTACCAGTGGAAACTAATAAAAGTAATAAAAATCGAGCGAACCAATGTAAAGCGAAGCGAAAGCCAAGAATGTAGGGGTTGTGGAAAAAGTAAAATAGAAAAATTTAAAATAAACATTTTGTTATTTTAAAAAATGCATATTTAAACTTTTAACAATAGTCTCTAAAAGAGTGGAATGAATAAAAGGTAAGTGTTTAATATATTTTAAGATTTATTATATTATAAGTATTTTTATAAATATCTACAAGTATATACAAGTTTCTTAATAGAATTACAATTTACTTCAACACTTTGTAATGCCCTTTATCTTGTACTTGACGTTCTTAAATACCTCGCACTACAGTTCCACTCCAAAATCCTCTTAAAATAAATCTGGACTTGCCAGTCTTGGAAATACCAAAAATATGAGAGCAGGAAAGGGAGAATGCGAAACCTCAGCAATAATAAATAAATATAAAAGGCATGCGTGTGTGCGGGCAAGAAAGAAAAAGAGAAAAGTGAAATAAAAAAATCATACTAAACATTTTCGTTTAGTTTCCAATGACGATTTGCTGGCCAACCACCACCCACCACTCAATCCAAGTCAGCACCCCATTGAACCACCCAACCCCCCAACATACAGAAAAAAAGATATGGTGAGGAGTAAAATATTTCTTTAATATTTTGGCAACATTTTACTATATTTTAACAATGCAAAAACGAATATCTTTCAATGATCCCTTTAAATAAATAATTATTTTGAAAAATTATTTTGACCAATATTTTTAATTTTACTCATGGATAAATATACTTTTTTTTTGCCGTGCACCTCACCGCAAACAATGTTGCCGCCTTATCCGGTCCATTCTCATTCCCGACTTTTGGTGGCACCCCTCGATGACCCTGGCCCACGGAGTGCCACCAAAAAGGATTGCTCTACGCCATAAATTGTTGTATTTTATTGTCCAATTTCTTTTTATTATTTTTCTGTGTTTCTTTTTGTGAGTTTTTCCGCGTTGTGTTGCTTATGCTTCATCTACAGCTTCGGCCTGGGTTTCTTTTTTTTCGGGCACTTTGAGCCACATGCTGAGTTGTCCTAGGCAACTGGACCAAGAACTGGACCCTGGTCTCTGGACCCCGGAAAAACTTGGCCGTCATTTTCATTGTCCTTGTTGGAAAATTGTTTTTTAAAAATAAAATGTAAGCACATACACGCGCGGGCACACAAGCGATTATTTTTGAATTATTAAATGGACGTAAGGGTTGGAAAGAATTGCTTTGTTATTTTCAGTTGCTTCTGCTAAACAATTAACAAATTCCTGAAATATTCAGTGTGTCAGTGCACAACAACTCAGCCCTTCTTGGCCTTGCTGCAATTGAAGTGGAAAGAGCCGAGCAGCAGGGGGAAATGTCTTCTTTAGCGTGGCGAAAAAGTTAAAGCAAAAAGTGGTCATGCTGTGGAGGGGAAAAAAGAGAGGATATAAAATAAAAATCAGTAGAATCGTTTTGGGTTTCACAGAAAAACTGCAGGCACTCAGAAAAATGCAATTAAATATTATCTACTGGAAAATAAACAAAAACTAAAATTGTTTATAAATGCATAGATCCCGGTTAATACATAAACTGACGTACTTTAATGAAAAATTAACATTAAACACTGTGTGGCATCGAACTAATGTATATTTTAATATTTTTATTCATTACAATATTTTTATATTGTAAAATAAATATATCTATTAATTATACACATTTTCTTTGGCTTTCTAATATTTACAAAAAAAAAATAAGGATTGCTTTTAACTGTGTCTTTTGAGCGTATTTCATTTTCGGCCAACAATGCGTATGCGTAATGCGGCAAACATTTTAATGAGCGTTTGCATAACAAATGCGGTTTTCAGCATTCGATCAGCCATCACCAACAGACACAGAAACACCACCCAACCACCCGCCATCACACACCGCAACCACGACTCATGGAAAGCGGCGGAATTTCCAGCAAAAATGAAACTGAGCAACTGTTACATGCAATTATATTTAATGATGATGTTTATTGTATAATACACTCACGCACATGGCCCTTTGATTGTTATGATGATGCTGAAACGATGATGATGGTAACATGATTTTTTCATCTCTCCGCCAAAACCCATTTCAATTTATAAGAATTGATTGGGAATTAAGTAAATTGAATAATTTATAATGCAGTCGCCGGCCATTATGAAATCCGCATTCATATCTGTCTCGTCAGCAGCTGGGGTCCCACAAATTCCATATTTCAGACAATTGGGCCTTCGTTTGCTTAAACCCCTGCTAAGCTTTGAACAGATGCCCTGATGCCACCATATGCTTCAACTCCTGTCCCTAGCAGCGGCAGCAGCAGCTGACCACTGTCTGGGCCATTGTTCCGCTTTTAGCCATTCTTCGGCAGGGCTCACCCCCCATAAGGGACAATTTAAATTCTGCGAACAACGGGTGGAGATTTAATGCACTGAGGAGGATAACGTCGATTCCTAAGAATTTAGGTATTTAATAAATAAAAGAAGAATAAATAAATTAATTTGCATTCCTTTATAGAGAGAATCTTACGTGGAAGTGCCCAATTAATTTACTTATTAATTCAATTATTCAAGAAGACCTGACTACAGAAGTAACTAATTAGCTTTAAATAATTTTATAAAAATATTTTCTTAAATAAAATCGAATATACAAATCTTTTTCCCAATTAACAGTTTTGCCAGTGCTTATTTTTTAAAGAATCTTTTCAGTTTACGTCCTTTTGAAAGCGAAAAATCCTCTCCTGAACCCACGACATATGCTGTTGACAACCGCAAGGCAATTAATGCTTAGCACCACAAATCCTTGCCACAGCATCGTAAAATATCAAAAAGTTTCTGAAGAGAGAAGACGAGTTCTATGCCGGAATGAATCCAATTATGTGCTTAATCACTAAGAAGCCCCAGCCGAGAAGACCGAAGACAAGGGGAAGTTCTGGGGAAAAAGCGGTCGAACGGCGTTGACAACGGCCGGGGATGTTTGAGTGTGAAGTGATGACGATGGCGACGTGTTGTCAAAGTGACAAGTGCCCACACACACACACTAGCACACACTCGCACACTCACTCGCACACTCACTGACTCACTTACTTACTTGCCCACCCACATGCTTCCTCGTTCTGAGTTACTTGCTCATCTACACACTCTTGCAGTTACATGGAGAGAAATAAATAAATATTACTGAATATATATATATTGTATTAGTTGTGTAAAATAAATTTAATTTACTTTCTGTTACTTTGACTTTAATCTATTAATTTTAATGTAATTTTAGTGAAATAAAAAATAAGAAAAAACTAACCCAATGCAATTTCATGTAATTGCTGTAAGGTATGGTGCCTTAAGCTTTAATTTTTATGTATTTTACAGAGCCTAGGCTATAGGTACTTCGAACTTTTATTTGAATTCTTAGATATATTATTTTCTTTCAGTGCAGGAGCACTCACACATGTGCGTAGCGTAACGCTCGTTCTTCCAGGCACTTGGCTCAACATGTGGCATGGCTTAAGGCGCACGGCCGGACGGCCTGAGCCTTTAAGCATTAAATACTTTAACACACAAGCGCTGTTAAAATTTATTCATGGCCGTTTTTAATGCCAGTGGGACGCGGGGAGTGGAGGGGTTCCGGGTGGAGGCCAGGACTTGACATGCAAATGTCTGAGTGTGTGTTTGTGCTGTGATGGGTGACGGAGCCCTTCCAATGATTTTCCCTTTTTTTTTCCCATTTTTTTCTTTGCTGCCTCTTGCTCTCTGCTGTTATTGTTGCTCCCGCCACCGTTTGTTAAGCATGCTTTTCAAAAGCTATTGAATATGTAACCACCCCCGTCCACCCAATGAGTCCGGGGTGAAGGGTAGGTCCTTATTGGGGCACACACCCACCAGCTCCCGATCCACAATGCCCGTATAATGGCTATTTTTTACACTCATTTGGCAAAAGCCCCGAGGCAGTGTATAAAGGGCAAGCTCTCTAAGGCTTTTATACTTATATTTTATTTAGAATATTAAGAATCAGAAGTTGTGTGGATTATTATAGCATATATTGTTATTAATTAAATCCTAATAAACCAATAAATGAGGAAGTAACGGATTTTTCAGTCAGCAGGACTCATAACTTTGGACAAATTTCACCTCTTCTTGTTTAATTAAATATGTATATAAATTTTTTATTTCTTTGGTATAATTATTGTTTCCTTAATAGAGTATCCACTTGTGAAGTCTCGCATGCAAAATAAATAAATCTTGTTCTCTTTTTTTGTGCCCCACTCGGCCCTCTGTACCATTTCACATGAATTTCATATCGTCCCGGGGGCAGGAGGTCCTTGCAGGCCCGGCCAAAGGGGTCGTTGTGATCCAATCACTGGTTAAATGGCGAGTAAACTGGGGTACTGGGGGACAAGTGGGAACGCCGCAGCTTTCATTAGTAGTGCCAACAGCGCATCAGTCCCACACTCCCAGTATCAATCGACATTGTGCTGAAAGCGGCAATTTAACACTTTTGCCCCGCTGCCTGCCAGCCGATAAGGCCGCTCTCACTCAAATATTTGAACATTTAATTTTAATTTTCAACTTTTTCCGCACTCGCACCCAGCAGCCGAGGCCGGGGGCTCGACACATGCGCAAAATATTTGTCACTCTGATGCCTTCCGGCTTGACTTCACATTTCCCACTGCTCGCAGGCCTTTCTTTTCTGGGGTTAAATTACCCCGTCGTCTTGTGATTTGCTTAAAGGTTAAGCGACTGTGACATTTCGCCCAGATTTCAGGAGCAACAGCCTCCTTTGTGTGCCCTTGCAAACATTCCCTGTTGACACAATTAAAAGCTCTGAAAATTATAATACAAATGTTTGTCGACTTGAGCGCAAATTAGTTGGGATACAAGGAAAAAAATAAAAAAATATTACACAGAAGCCATGACTTTTGACATTTTTGGTGAAATCAGAGAGCGTTTCACTCTCGTTTCACTTTCAGGATGCGAAGCTGGTGCGGCTGCTGCTGCTGAAGATGCCGCCGAAAGACAACTCCTTCAGACATCAGTTGCTGCCATTTCCGCATCCGTTTTGCTTTGTTAGTCCGCTTCCTGTTTCTGTCTCAGTTTCTCCTTGGTTTACTTCTGTATTTGTATTTGTGTTCGGTGTATTCGGCGTCTTTGTGCGATTTTGGTTTCATTGCACCCATTGCCGTGGTTTCCCATTGTTCCCGGCTCCAGCTGCACTTAAAATGTTTATAAAGTTTTCCCCTTTCATACTCTTTAAGAAGGTAATGGAGTCCTTTTGTGGTTTAATGTTATTTTATTTTTATTAAGCAATATTTTATTATAACTTTTATAAGGTTTATTATACAATTAGGAAACTAATATCTTCGTATTTAAATGTTTACATATATAAGGGAATAAAAATCATAATACAAATCCTCTCGAAAGTCGTAACTTTCTTAATACCTATCCCAGCAATTCCGCTTAATTTTAAAACCTGCCATTTATACCTATCCCAACAATTCCCCTTATTTTTAAAACCTGCCATAAAAGCATGTAATCATTCCCACAAAAAGGAAGGGCATAGAACCTGCGCTCTTGCTTCCCACTAATTGTTCCTTCTCTTTCGTTCATTTGCTTCCTGAGCTGTTTCTTACTCCTGCAACCGAAATTGTTGCTTCCTTGCAGCAAAGTCCTCAATTCTATTTTGGGAGCAGCAGTTATCTTATATTTGTTGTTGCGGCGGAATTTGGTATTGTCGTGAGGTTTCCTTTGCTGCATTTTCAATCCCAGAGCCCTGTCAAATGATTCGTTGATAAATTGAAACTTGTTTCTTGATTTTAAGTAAAATTCAAGAGGGTAATGCGACCAGTAATGACTATTACTATTTAGTTTTTCCGATGCTGACCATCCTGACCTTGTGACCATTCGGTACGATTGCTATTGTAATTCCAGTATCTACTTGCCATTGGCATTAACATTTTAATGTGGCTTTTCCGGGGGAAGACCTACCATTCTATCGAATGGCTTTGGGGCTTAAACAAACTCCTTTTGTTCTTTTGCAATTTTATTTGGTTTACTGTCGAATTTTGTCCTTTTTTTTTATACATTGCAATTGCTTGTTGCTTTTGCTGTGCTTTTTTGTGCTCTCTCATTTTTGTGTACTTTCCTTGTTATTTTTGCTGTTTAAATATGCCGCAGTATTTAGCATGACAACGACTTTGACAACGACAACAAGCTCAGAGGGACCGGCCTTGTTCTCCCATCCCCGGTTTTTCCCCGTTTTCCCTGTTTTTCCAGCCAGGTTCAACAGACTTTTCCGACTGCCAATATTTCAGTTGCTTTTTACGTTTGCTCCTCTTTCTCTATCGCTATTTGTCTCGGGCCCTCATTGCCCAAACTCGCCCCGAAATGTGTGTTTGCTTCCCTGTTTGCCTGCGGCTTTCGCTTGCTTTTATGGAATTAATTAAAACTTCGCTGCGCTCACTGGCGAAAACCGAAAAATAAAAATCAAAACATAAAGGGGAGCCGGAGACAATGTTTTATGTGGTTTTTGGTCCCAAAACTTAGCTCAAACAATGGACAACATTGGTTCCAATCAGTGCTGAATAATGAAATTAAGTTTTCATAATACAAGCCCTTATTATGTGGTTAAAATGTTTGTCAAATGAGTTGTTTGTTTTCTTTAATGAACCTAAATATAGATTATCAAAGTAAATTAAACTTTAGTTTAAAATATATTTTCCTGAATTTATCAAAGGAATTTTTATCTCTGAGATCGTAAATCCGAAATAGTGGATTTTCCATCTGAGAGACAAATAATTTCTACGGAACAAATATTCCTTGGTAATTTTTCTCGTTTCCCAAATCGCTATTTATTTGTTTGTGGGCTGGAATTGTCCTCGCAAAATAGTTCCAATTGTGCAGCCTTTGGCTGGTCGGGCTTCAGTCAAAGTGGCATCCGTTTAATGACAAATTCCAAACAAACCGCTCGCCCTTAGCCAGGCTAACAAACCGGCAAATCCCATCCAATCCAATCCCAAAACAATGCCAACGAAGGACAATCCCGCTGCTCTCGCCGGCTCTCTGGTTGAGGGCCATTTCACGTGTCTGCGCCCTTGTTTGGGCCATCAAGCCGAGCCGCTGGCAGCGAGTAGCCTGATTTTATGCATTTTATTATCTGCCTTAGTCACGTTTCAATTTACGGCCCATTGGCGGTTACAATTTGCAATCACGTTTCGCAGGCAACTCACAAACGCCAGCCAACTTTCTCCGGCCTGACACCTTTATTAGGGTCTGGCACCAGCCACTCCAACTCCTCCAACTCCGCCAGATCCAACAGCTCCAAGTCTGCTCCAACTCTGTTTATCATATGTCCGCCGAAGTTGGCCTCGTTGTGGTTCCCTTTAATGCACTGCAAAAAATATACCTTTAATTGGCAAGCAATCGTACCAAAATATGTATTTATAAATAAAATTAAATGTCCAAAGAAAATAAATCAGATAAATAAAGACCTCTTAAGTCTGCCAGTTTTTAGTTAAATAAATATTCAGTATATTTTATTTTTATTCTAATAAAATATAAATAAAACATAAATAATATTTTTGAGACATTTTATATTTATTTTGGGGGCTTTCTCTGGTTACCAGTGAGAGTGAGGAGCTAATAAAAAGTATGTTGCAAACTGTTTACAAATTTATTCGGCTTTTCTCTTGGTGTTCTAAGGCTTGTTTTAGTTTTTGAATTTATTGCCATTTCTTATTATTCCTGCCTTTTCCTGAACCACAGTCTCGCCTTCCGTTTTTCTTTGTCTTGCGTTTATAACTTATTTTCCCGGGCAGGTGCAAATGTTCTTGGCCCTAGTCTTACCTTTGTCTCTCCTCCCAGTCGGTGTTTGTGTCCTTCTGCACACCTGACCCGCACGTCTGCCCCGGCTTCATTGTTATGTCCTTTATCTATGACGGTTCATTGTCCTGGTACGCGCGCTGGCTCCGAGGAACATCCGAGGACCCAGGGCAGACTCAATTTCACTCCCTCGACTTGCACCTGTAGCGCCGATTGCCTTTGTCTGGGTCACGTGGGCCACACGAGGAAAAAAAATGGATCTTATAATGCATCCAATTTCTTAGTAAAGTAAACTTTAAACAATATATATATCAAAACTCCCTGTGCCATTTATTATAATTGAAAAAGTATTATATTATAAATTTATAATTAATGATTTCTTTATCCCACAAATATTTACTCTTTGTGTAGGAACTCCACACTCCTTGGTGAATCCTGTGAGCCAGTTCCGACTGCAATCGTAAACTGTAACTTTTTATTACATAATTTCTGTCATTACCCTGCAAATGGCGAATGGGGGTTAAATTGGCTGGCCACCTTTAACCCACGTCTTGTGGCCATATTCGTAATGACTTCAATACATTTCGACTGTCGCCGCCTGACTGACGTTGCCTGCCCCCATTTTCCGCTGGCCGCCTCTTCGCTTTTCCCGCTTTTCCGCCCTCCACCTTTCCCTTCTTAGCTGCGTGCCGTGCATACATACGCTGGAAGTGGCGGCTCAGAGTCCTGCCTTTATGAGCCTTTTACTGCCCAGGCCATGGTAATGTTAATTTAAAATGTAATTAGTTTAAGTAACGAACACACTTTTCGGTGCCCCGCAGCTCGCCGCATTTTTATCTACCAATTTTCCAACTCATTACCAGGAAGGAAAAGGAGAGAGGTTAGATCTGGGTAAGGGACTTGGGACTTTCTTAGCATGAACTCCACGGTTTTCCACCACTAAGGCTATTTCTTGTGGAACTTGTAGTTCATTACTCTAATTAATTTAGAATAAATAGAGTTGACCTTATTCTTTTAAATTCCTTTGTATCTATTTATTTATTTATTTTCTGATCTAAGAAGTATTCCCCTTTGTTGCAGTGATTTCATAGTTTCTAGCAAAATATTTAATATGTTTTTATCATCAATACCATTCTCATAGTAGTAAAAACATGTTTTGAATTTTAAAAATAGTTTTCCAGAACACCTGCATTCACCTTGTCTAATTCTTGGCAGCATTTTAAATGAGTTTCCCCAGTTGCCGTGCATAATTTTCGCATTTACGAGAAACTTTTATCCCACTTTTCCCATTTTCCCCTTTGCTAATTTCTCTGGCTGCCATCATAAATCAAACAGCCTTTTGATCATCAGGGCCGGGGCCAAGGACCAAGGCAGCTGGGGCGGAAATGGGGGCGGGGCTGCAATCTGGGAGCAGGACTCTAATTAGCTGCCGCCTTGGCCATCCCTTTGGCTTGTTAGCTTTGTCAGCTGGCTTTTTATATCTATTTTTGCTTCATTAAACCAATTTCCGTGTCGCTGTCAAAACAACAATTGATTTCCGCGCCAATCGCCCGTCGCCAGTCGCCAGCTGAGTCCTTTGAGCCGTGCTCGTCGTCCTGCGTCCTTCGTCCGACTCAGCCCCATCTTCCGTTTTCTTCGCTGCGCTTTCCACTGCCCAGCAATTTTCCTTTTGCGGCTGGCCACTTGTGTTTACATTGGCAGCTGCTGACAGTAACGAGTTGTTCAACACACGTCCAAGCTCATGTCCACGTCCACATCCACGTCTCTGTTGCAGCTCATCGTCGATGTCCTTTGTCAGCACATCGCCTGTTTGTCTATCACTCTTCCTTGCACAATGGCGAACCGCCAGTGTGCGCACTTGCAAATATTAAAAGAAAAAGTTTACAGGAGCCACGGGCCCAAGGGTTCATCCAGCTGCAAGGAAGCTTGATCTGTGTTGCCAGGAATCAATGTGTTATTGCTGATGTCTGCAATAAACCTAACCGCCGTTACACTTTCAAATATGAGTTGAGTTCTATTTTAAAAAACGTTTTGCTCTGATTATATTAAAGAAAATACGCTCCCAAATATTTGTAGCATTTTTTAAAACAAACAAAGGTACAGCAACCGCAGACTTTACTATAAACAATTCCCTCAGCATAAAACTTTAATTTAATTCCCAAAAGTCCTCTCATTCGGCTAACATTTGAGTTCAATATTTGTTTTTGCTCCAGTTATTCTCACCGCTAGAGCACCTTAACTTCGATATTTTCTCAGACCACCGTCTTGGCCTGACTTTGGAATTTGGCTGAGTTTAATGCAGCAGAAATTATTTGCATTCTGCTTTGGCTGCCATTTTTCTCGCCAGCTATGTTAGCGATGCGAGCGGGCTTCTTAGCTGCTCGGGCACGTTATGTTGGCCGGGCCAATATGATTGAGCGACTTTGGCTCGCACACGTGCTGCCAATATGTGTCTGTTTGCCATGTGGAAATGGCGAGGCATTTGCAGCAACGGTCGTTCTGCGTGCAATGCAATTTAAATAAATATATTTTCTGCTGCTGTTGCTAGTGTGCTGTTCCCGCTGCTCCTGGAAAATATCGGGAATACCGTCAAAGTCGGAAAGTCGAACAAACAAAGCAGCAATGGCAGGAGCAGGAAAAAAGACCTACAGGAGCTGAAGCAGGAGCAGAAGCAGGAGCCGGTTTGGGGTACGCATAATTTACCAACGCGACCGGGAACTGGAGTCCGGGCTGCTCCTTTCAGTGGGCGAAATTATTGTGTGCTTTTGCCGTGCGATTTACTTTGCCGATTGCAATGAGATACCATGCGCCCTGCCATTTCATTCCATCGAGGCCCGTGCCCCACTGCGTATACGTAACGTAACGTGGCGTTACATTGCGAATCGCGATTCGCGGGCCCATTGAAGCATGCTGGCAAATACATCTACCTCTACTTGTAGCAATATGTATTTACATTTACGTAGAACACACTTTCGCACACACTATCGCACACAGTGGCGGACATCAACCGCAGTGGCTCCTGCGAGGTGACGGAGGAGGAGGTAGCTCGGACAGGAAGAGC
>JAEIIF010000329.1:0-10978 GCA_018874455.1 Drosophila trapezifrons
TTACCTTTTAAGTCAGTGTGACCGTAGTCGCACTACGAAAAGAATCCGAACCAAAAAACATATATAGTTGTCTCTTTCAAGGTTCTAATGAAGCCTCTAATAAATGAAAATTTGTGCCCTGTGTCATGACACCATTAATAAATCTATGGAGAGCGATTCGGTTGAGCGCTCGCTCAATGAGAGTCAGAAGAAGGTGAGTAAAAGCGAAATTTAAACCATAGATCTTGTAAGGACTTACCGTAGTGTCTGACACACAAACCTTTCCTCAAATATCTGCAACCCATACCCCAAAAACACATTAAAATTGTCGTTAATTATATTTTAATATTTTTTATTAAACGTTTAAGTTTAAAATAATAATAATATGCAATAAATATTTGTTAAATATACATAATAATACCTTTAATGTTAATATGCGTGTGTGTGCTCATTTATTTTTTATCTGGTTGCCCATAATAACCATGACAGTTTTACGTTCTTCGTTTATTGTTTTATGAATTTTACATGTATATTTAACTATTTATTTTTTATATGCATTTTACATGACATTGGTTTTAATAGCGCCAAAATAATTATATTCCATTTGCTACACAACTCTTCACTCTTCATACGCCACACACTCGTCGTAATATATTACGTATAAAAATCATTTTGCGCCCATGATGTACTCGCTCTCCTTGTGTTTAATACCGAATTTATTTATGTTACTCTTTCGTTTATTAATCATATTATGTATATATATATATTACACTACGCTAATAGCACATTTGAAATTCCCATTATTCGCTATAAGTTACTGTTTTAATCATATAAGTTTTCATTATGTTTTGCTAAATATTGGTTTGTTTATGCTTGTTGTTTATTTTAAATGCTTGTAAATCATGTATTTGTTTGTTTACGGTTCAATTGGTTTCCTGATATTCTTTACCTCTCCGCCGCTGCTCGCATCGTATATAATATATATATATAAGTATCTATATGTATATATGTTGTATATGCCTGCTATAATATAATATAATATAATATAATATATATAAAATTGTTGTTTATTTCGCTGAGGTGGAAAATTCATTAATTTATAAGGTTACTTGTTGTTCTGCTTCTGTTACTGTTGCTGCTGCTGCTGCTGCGGTTGCATATTGCATGTTGCTTGTTGCTTGTATACGTTATCTAATTCCTCTACGTCAGTTATTGTTTTGCGATTAATCTGTTAAAGTATATGTTGTATATATCCTCTCTCCGCCTTCTTATTTGAGCGCACACCGATGTCTAAAATCCTATAAACGCGAGCGCAAATATTAACGAATTAAGAGAAATATATAAAAAAAAAGAAAGTATAAAATTGTTAAAGAAATAATTCTTAAGCGTTTGTGCCATATATAGTTATGAAAGCTAAATCGCAAACGTGCAGCTCGAATATTGAATTATATATTGTTGCCAAGTCTCTTAATGGAAAGTGAAGTACGTTTCCTACATTTACTCCTTTAAAATGTTCTCATATATATTCGTTTTGTGGAAGCAACTATCGTCGTCGTATTGAAAACAGGAACGGGTTCGGGTTCGGAATTCGAGGGTTGGTTGGTCCCAATTCAACGTGGAGAGGAGAGACTGTAACATCATTTTAATATCAAATAATTTAACTGAAAACAAAAACAAAAGCAATATCAAAAAAATCCTTTTCAATTAGTTGACAATTTTATTTCAAAATAATAATAATAATAAGGACAAAACACATTCAACTTATGGACAAACGTACATAAACAATAATAATTCAAATTAAATACAATAATAATAATAATAATAATAATAATTGGTACAATCGGTATAAAGAAGTCAGTAGTAACATTGTTCATCAGCAGTTTGGGTTCAACCTTACACTTATAACCTATGCCTAGCCTAGTTATAGAATTCGCAATGAAATAAAAAACACACTGGTGACAGGAGACAGGAGGAGAGCTGGTGGATAGCAGTTAATTCATTAATTAATTAAATAAAACAAGGCAAATAATGGAGAGCTGTGCTATACAAATAAGTTAGCTATATGCGTACACAATTCATTTAGTTAAAATTAATAAAAAATCTTCATTTAAATACAATATATAATTCACAGGGATCCCATCCATCGCAGATCCAAAATGTACAAATAATCTGGCTAGAGAGCAGCAAACAAGTTGCGCACTCTCCGCCGCTTCATGCTTCGTCCTTCAGCAAAAATTGAACTAAATTAGTTTACTAAATTAATTACTCGTTGTGGTGGTTGTTGAGTTGTTTATATTCTGGGGCAGCAGGTGGTCGCCCGTCTGGCTGCGACTGTCCATCGACCAGTCCCAGTCCTTGCCCTTTGGCCGGAATTTCGAGGATTTGTGGTGATGATTATAGCCGCTGTTGTGGTGCGGCGATGATTTCTCCTTCGGTGACTTGCCGGATTTTCCCATCTGTAGCGGCACAGCTGCAGCAGAGACTATGCCTGCACTCGTGGCCGTGTCCACCAGACTTGGTGGCCCATTCCCGGCCGCATCAGCCGCTGTCGGTGGTGCACTCGAGTTGGAGTAGGCCAGCAGCTCATCGCAGTCGTACTCCCAGTTCCGCTCGCAAAACTTCTTCTTGTAGTGCTTCTCCGAGCCGCTCTTCGACTTGCGCTGGTACTTCAAGGGTATTCCAGCCAAGTCACTACCGGACAGAGGTGGCCCGGTGGCCAGAGGAGGTGTGGGCACGCTGGCAGCACTGGGACTCGGTGTTCTGGGCAATCCCACGTCAGACAGCGGCGGCGACTCAATAGCACTGGGATCCACTGGCGATACGGTTTTTAAGGAGCTGCTGCCAGCTCCATGCAGCGAAGAGGATGCCGACGACTTGATGCTGCTGCTGTCGCTGAGGTGATCGGTGGTCAGGTGCTGGTGCTGCTGTTGCTGTTGCTGCTGAACCTGCAGAAGCTGCAACTGTTGCTGCTGCTGCTGATGGCTGCTGACCGCCACGCTGTTCGCGCCGTTCCCGCTGCCGCTGCTGCTGTTGTTGTACAGGCTGTTGTTGCTGCTGCTGCCACCGCTGCCAATGGGCAGCTCCAGTTGCGACGAGGAGCTGGAGGAGGTGGACAGGAATGTGCGCACCGCATCCGAGTTGCTGCTGCTGTGCGTAATGCCCGAGTCCGGCGACGTGTTGCAACTGATCGAGGCTGGAACCGTATCGATGCCATCGATGCTGCGCCGCGTTTTATCCAATTCCGTGCTGGCGAAGGCCACCAATCGATCGAAGCCGGAACTGACGCGATGCTGCCAGTGGGACTCGTCATCGGCGGCTATAACATCATCTGGAGTTAAATTATAAAAATGGAATTGTCAGTTATTTCCCATTGAAACTTGAGCTAAAATTGTGCGAATTTTGCGGTTTGGCTTGGAGTTTTTTTGGGGGTGAGAGATATGGTGAGTTCAGGGGGATATAGTCAGTCGGCGCAATAGTGATAACGATAACGATAACAAGGGCAATGACGCCAGTCGTGTCCTAAGCTTCTTTCTTTCTTTTTGGTACAGTTGCGTTGCGTGCAGGGGACATGTATGTTCTTGTGTTTTTGTGTTCCTTCACGTTTCATGGGTGTTTTAAAAATCTTTTTTGGTATGTGTGATGCGTGTGATGTGGTAAATGTTAAAAGAAAAGTTTGTTACGTAATGAAAAATCAAAAATAAAGTAAATCATAAGTAAAAATCATAATTAAAAAGAAAGAAAACCAATTAGGCGCAACAGAACTTACCTCATGCTCGGTTATAATTTCATAAATTTATTTTTTGTTTCGGGTTTTTTAATTGTATAATTTTTTTTTTTTTGTTTTTGGCATATAAATTCTGTTCTTTTAGTAGGTAAATTATTAAACGCAAAAATTAAAAGTTGTCTTTTTTGTAGGTTGTCTTTGATCATCAGGTTTTTTTTTTTTTTGTACTCTGCTTATTATTTATTAGTTATAGAAGATTTTGTCTCTTAACCGCCCAACAACAAACATGGTTTTTTTTTCGGCTTGGCTTTTCGCTTTTTGGGTTTTTTGGCTTTTGTTTTTGAGGAATTTTGAGGTTATGTCGATCAATTCAATTTCAATTCAATATGATTTCAATTCAATTTCAATTCAATATAATTTCAATTCAGTTTCAAATTCAACTTCAATTCAACTTCAATTCAACTTCAATTCAATTTCAATTCAATTCAATTTCAATTTCAGTTTCGGTTCAATGCAATCGATCATTGGTTATTGGGGTTACTGGTGTGTGGGAGCAACTACTACTACTATCTGCCAGAACATATCCATTCAGATTGTGATTACTATTATTATTATTATGCTGGGCAGCTGATAGTTTCGTTGGGCCACCAGACAAAGTCGTGCGAAGGCGACGTCTGGGATCGTAATTAGTTATAGTACGTTGCGCTGCCAAATCGTTAACTGTATGGGAGTAGAGCATAATATAGAAGGGAGTCATAAAAAGAAGGCTATGGATAAGAGAATGGGGGCATAATTATTTTTGGGTCTTGTGGTTTTGTTTTCGTTGTTTTTTTTTTATATATTTTTGAGGTCTTAGCATTACCAATTTGCATTTGCAATATTTTTTTATATTTGAACTTTTTTTTAGTAAAATTGAAAATTAATTATGCATTTTAATTAAAATAACATTCCAAGAAAGTTGATTGTTTTTTTTTTTTGTGGGTTAATTTCGAAATAAATGTTTTGCTTATAATGGGGGCGTGTGTGTGTTGTATGTTTTTTTTTATACAAATTAAGCCTTTTAGCTTTATGTTGTGTGTAGTGTTTTGTGTGTGTGTGGTGTGGGTGGCTCTGGTTATAACATATTTTATATGCAAAGATGATTGATTTGGCATGACGCGTAGGATAAAGAGAATAGAAGGAACTATGTAAGGTACTTTTTTCTCAGCATGTTTTTCAGGATGTTGTTGGTCGTCGCGTTTACTTTGCTTTTTTCATATGATACAAAGATGTTTTTAAGATGGCAATAATGTGTTAAAAAACCCATTTAAATATTCATTTCAATTGTGATTAAATGTTTTCCATTTTTTGTACTGTTCTCTAATCTTAGACAGTACTTTTTTTTGGCTTTGCTTAAATTCTTCGATGGTCGCCGTTAGTTTTGTTTTTTTAAACTCTAAATAAAGATACCAATATTCCAAAATGTTGATGGCAAAAATATATAACAGAAAAAGCAATACTAAATGATAAACAAATAAAACATAAAAATGCAAAAGCTACTTCAAATTATAATAATAATATAACCAACAATACAGTGCGTTCTACGAGTATAAGGGGACAAAGACGAAAAGCTACGGAACAACACGCAACATTTAAAATAATAAATCACCAAAAATGGTGTTATTTCCATTAAGAAATTACATATTTTTTGCAGTGTGTGTTGTGTGTATTTACAGGAAGTAAAAATGTATAAATGTAGGGAAATGTGTGTGCTTGTGTTATGTGTTTTTGTGGTTTCGCCAAGCAAATCAAGCCGCTTCAGAATCGGAATTGGCAGCACAGGAGCTGGAGCTTGAGCTGGAGCTAGAGCTAGAGCTAGAGCTAGAATCGTCATCTTCCTCTCGCTCAGATCCAGACTCTTTCTCCTCCTCCTGGTCCTGCTCCTCTTCCTCCTCCGATTCCTCCTCGGCTCGCTTCATGGTTAAATCTTCTGCCACCGTTTGGGCGGCTGGTCGAGTTGGGTATTTGTGCTGGTGAAGATAAGGCAGTTCTTGCGGATAGGCTACATGTGCTGGTGGTGGTGTTGGTGGTGCATGTGTGGCTAGTGGTGGTGGCCGGGCCGAAATAGCTTGGTCTACGTATAGCTTACCATCGTCGGCGGCATTGGCACTACTACGCTGTCCGCCCAAAGTGGGCGTCGTGCTGTGGCTGTGACTGTGACCATGGCCATGACCAAGTCCGAGATGCGGCACCCTGAGCTGCTGCAGGTGTGTCTGCTGCTGCGACTGATGGTGGTGCAGCATTTGCTGCTGCTGCTGCTGCTGTTGTTGCTGCTGCGCGTGATGCGACGACAGCTGCAGCGGCCGTTCATCGCCCATCAGCGAGTTGATCTCGGGGCTCATCAGCAGCGGTGGATCCACAAGCATCTTGCCGTTGTTGTTGTTGCTATTGCTGCGCCTGCCGCAGGACGACGACGATGACGAGGGCGTTGGTGAGGGCGTGGTGGCATCATGAGCTGGTGGCGGCGGCGGCAACACCTGTCCATTGGCGTACAAGTGGGCTTGGTGATGCTGTTGCTGCTGCGGCGGCGGCTCATAGTGGGCCAGCTTTGAGGGACGCGGTGGCTGCTGATGCGGCGCCAGCGGCGAACTTCGCTTTACTCCAACTGAAAGAGAACGAAGGGAAGCTTAGAATGGAATTGTGCCTGATAGATCGAGGCCCTGCTTACGCTCCACTTTGTGCGGCGTTCCGTTGAGGGTGGCGCCATGGTGATGATGATGATGGTAGCTGTGGGCTGGCGGCGCCTGGTGAGCATAGTGAGCGGCCATTTCCAGGCCAGAGGGCGGTACTCCCGCAGAAGACGAAGACGAAGCGGCGGCTGCAGCGCGGCGTTGACGCTCCTCGGTCTCCTCCTTGTACTTCCTGGCACGCACATGATCCTGCAGCGAAGCAGCCAGACCTGCACGCAATTAAAAAGAAACAAGATAAGTCTACTATTTATTTATTAAAAGAAGCCTCTTGAAGTTACCCTCCAATGGCGGATTGGCCCCGTTGAGACGCGGTCCACGCAAGGCGGCCGCTCCCGTCGCTCCTGCTCCCTTCGACTGCTGCTTCTGCTGCTGCTGCTCCTCGTGGAAGTAGGCCTCGATGCTGCCCTTGAGCTCCGCCCGTGGCAGGGCCACCGGCTGATAGTCTCGTCCCGAACGAGCGGACGAGGAGTGGATGCCTGGAGGCGGGGCTGTTCCCGCATTAGCTCGACCTCCGCCGCCCTGCGCCTTCTGAGCGTAGGCCACGTGGGCCAGGGTGGCCAGATTGTTGCTACTTCCTCCTGCCGCCGGACCTGCTGCTCCTCTCTCCTGGGCATAGCTGGCGGGATGCGGCTCCTGGGACTCGTCGGAGAGGGGACGAACATGCACTCGCTCCGGTCGCTGGGCATTGAGGTTGATGAGCAGCCGATCGTTGGATCTGTCGTTCAGGAAGGTGGTTCGCTCCATGAAATGGGCGCCGCCGGTGCTCATGTTCACAGCTGCATTGATGATGCTCTGATGCGAAATCTCCAGGGTGCGCTCGATCTCCCCATTAACCAGATCCCCGATAGTTTTGCCCGAGGTGGTGGTGGTGCTGGCTCCTCCCTGTCCCGGCGCCGGCGGTGGCGTGGCCTGCGGCGTCACGTGCTGGCTCAGCTTCTCCTGCGACAAGTGCCGTCGCAGAGCCATCTTGGCCGGGGATACCTGGGTGTAATCCGGCTGCGAGGAGTTAGAGCTGGGCCTGCTGGGCGGACGGATGCGATAGCCGCCGTAGTCCGAGTTGGCGGAACTGGCCCGGGGCAGCAGCTCCAGTGGCTGTTGCTGCGGCGGCTCCACTATCAACTGCTCCCGGCTACCCGAACGCTGCAGGAGGAGATTATCAGCAGGCGGAGCCTTGAACTCATTGGGATGATGATGATGATGCTGAAGGTGCTGATGCTGCAGTCGATGCTGCTGCTGCTGCTGAAGATGTTGTTGCTGCTGGTGGTGGAGATGATGCTGCTGCTGGTGCTGCTGCTGGTGCTGCTGATGCTGCTGCTGCTGATGCTGCTGATGCTGCTGCTGCTGCTGCTGCTGATGCTGCTGCTGCTGTTCATCCACGCGCATCTGCTGACGCTGAGCTGCATGGGCGGCTGCCGCCAGCATGAGAGCGTGCTGCTGCTGTTGCTGCTGCTGCTGGGCCAGATAGTGCTCATAGCTGCTGGCACTCACTGAGCCGCGACGCCTCTGCTGGTAGCCCAAGTCCGCGGGCGTGGTCGCCTGCTGCTGCCCCGCCGCATACAAGGCAGCCATGTGGGATGGCGGAGGCGGCGGAGGTGGTGGCGCATACTTGGACTCCTTGGCTGCCTGCTGATACTTGCTCGATCCCGGCGCCTTGCCCACTGCCCCGCCGTAAGCGCCGTAGGGAAGATTCGCTGGCGGTGGCGGCGCCGTAGAGGCTGTTGCTCCGGCTCCCGGACCCGGCAGCGGCGGCGTTATCGGGGATATAGTTGTGTTGGCATTCAGATGCATCAGACCCTGCGTCGACACCGTGATGATGTTGTGCAGATTGTTGGGCAGCGACTGGGTGGGCTGATTCAAGGCTCCGCCGCCCGGCTGATGCTGCTGCTGCTGCTTGGAGCGCTTGGGCGCCGGACTGTGGAGCGGAGAGGGCGAAGGTATGGGATCGACCGCCTTGCTGCGCTGCTCCTGATCCTCGTTCAAGGCCGTGGTGATGATGCTCTTCAGTCGATCCTCAAAGTTGGCCACCTTGGGCGATTCCTGCTTCCGACTGCCGGCCGATAGGCCCGGTAACTCACACTTGGGCAGCAGGGATGAGGGTGTCGTCACCTGTTGCTGCTGCAGCTGCTGCTGCTGCTGCTGCTGCTTGGGAGCGGGCATCAGAGTGCTGTCCTTGTAGTGATGGCCAGGCGAGGACTTAATGCTCAATGCTGGAGGAGCTGACGGCGCTTGCGCTGGCTGTGGCGCCTCCAAAATGACCTTATTCTTACCATTCACCTGGTAAGCCGGCACAGCCGCTCCTCCCTGGAACTTGCCTGCCTCGATTTGACGGCATGTCTCCACGATCTTCTGGGCAAGCACCTCGGGATTGCTCTCCTGGATCTTGCCCACCTCGGGCACCTCGGGCCACTCCTGCGATCGAGCGCGGTGCTCGCGACTGCGTCGGGAGTTCTTCACGCTATTATTAAGTTTATTGTTTGTTGGCACGGTTAGAGGATTCGGCAGGGAGGTGGGAGTGCTAGAGGAGGAGGAGGAGGAGGAGGATGTCGACGAGGACGACGACGAGGGTCCGGTGGTGCTGGGCACGGTCATCATGTTGGTTCCCTGCGCCAGAAGCGTCGCTACCGTGGACCGCTCCTCCGCTGTTTTCTGCAGAACCGTCGTCTCCTGCTCAATGGTGGACACCTGAGCGTACAGCTTCTTCCGCTGGCTCAGCGTATTGGCGATCTCCTTGAGCACCAGCTCCTGGGCCGTGGTCTCCGACAGTTCCGGCGGCACCTCCAGCTTCACCTTGCCATTGACTCCGGTGCAGAGTTTCTGGTATTCGGGCAAGGTCTTCAACTGGTTCTTGAGCAGATGCTTCTGTTCGCCCTCGTAGAAGGTGACCTCGTTCCGCATCCGGCTGACCGTGTGCTGCAGATCCTTGTGCCTGCACACAATCTCCTTGGCCTGGGCGATGAGGTCGTTCGAGGAGTTCCCTTGGATGCCCAGCTCGTTCATTCGCACCTTGAGCAGCGCCACACTGTCGTTTATCAAGACCTTGATCTGCTTGTCCAGCTGGTTGGCTCGATTCTTCAGCCGCGCCATCCGCTCCTGCTCCTGGGCAATCTGCTTCTGGACCTGCGGCACATAGGCACTGGACTTCATGTGCTCGATCATCGCCATGTACTGCGAGCGGAACACATCCAGCAGGATCTGAAGGGCATACGGCGTGTCCTGTGGCGCCGTCGGTATATCCAATTCCGTATGCGCCATAGACTCCGTGAGCAGGGCCGTCAGCTGCTGATCCACTGTTCCCGGTGCCGCTGGCAGCTTCTTGGTCATGGTATCCAGGGAGGTACTCAGCACAGTCTGCTTATGCAGCGCCTCGAGGCCAACTATCTTCAGGGATTTCCTTCCCCGGGCTCCCTTCTTTAAGCGCCCCTTGCGACCCGGTCCCGCACTGGCGGCCCTTGGCTGATCCTCCTTGGAGCTGGAGTCCTTGCTGGCCATCGCTGCCGAGGCCGCCGCCGCAGCAGCAGCTGCCTCCGCTTCCCTTTGAGCTGCTGCCGCCGACTTACTGGCTATCGCCGCCTTCCTGGTCAGCTTCTTCCGCTTCTTTTGGGTGGCAGCACGGGCCTGGCGGCTGACAGCACCTCCGGCTCCCGCTCCGGTGCCACCACCATTACTGCCTCCATTGCTGTTGGAGTTATTGTTCTCCTCGTCATCCGACTGTGAGCTCTTGCCCTTGGAACTGCACCAATCGGACCACACCTTTCGGGTCATCGGACCATTCGAAGCCGACGTGGTGTTGGTGGTCGTGGTGGTGTTGCCACCATTGCCATTCGTTGCCTCGCCATCGCTCTCCGTGCTGCTCTCCATGTCCAGGCTGCGTTGCTGCTGCTGTTGTTGCTGTTGTTGCTGCTGCTGCTGCTGGCGTGTCTTGGAGGCGGCTTGATGCCCAATGGCAACTGTTAGTCCCCCGCCACCGCTAACATTGGCCGGCGACTGGGATTGATGACGCTGCTGGTGCTGCTGCTGCTGTTGGGCGCCGGTGGTGATGGCTCCGTTGGATTGTTCCCGCTCTCGCTGATGGTTATGGTTGTTGTTGTTGTTGGCGTGATTGTTGCTATTATTATGATGGTTGTTATTGTGATGATGATGGTGCTGTCCAACGTTCGCCTCACGCTTGGCACGATCGCGGGTGGTGCGCACAGTTCCTGCAACGAGAAGAGAGAAATTTGGTTATTAACTTAATTTCGTTATAAACTCTAGCTTAGGATTAAATAATTTGAAAAAAGAGGTTACTCTTACGATCCAAGATAAATTTAACAGGCCAGATCTTTAATTGTAATTCCTATCACATAACTAACGTTAAATAGCCATATTAATATTCATAATTCATGATCATAATTCGTTAAAAACATTTAGAAAAAGCTGAAAAACCCTCTCCCAACTATAAACATAATATCTTAATGCCTTTCTTGTTTAATTAAAAATACAAATAAATGCTTATGGTGTCATGACACAGGGCACAAGTTTTCATTAATCAGAGGCTTCATTAGAACCT
>JAEIIF010000373.1:0-17428 GCA_018874455.1 Drosophila trapezifrons
GGTACCGGGTATCTCACAGTCGGTCCCACTCGACTGTAGCTTTTCTACTTGTTTACTTTCTGTGTTTTGGCGTCCTCGCCTACTTTATTGGGTACTCCCTATTTTAATAAATATTTATAGAAAGTCTAAGGCTTTTAGGAGTCCGATATAATTTAATGGTTTTCTGTTAGCAAACATTAAAGGTGTATTTGCTCTTAATAATAAACTTGTATAGATAGGAATACTGCTTTTTAGAATTTTCACCCTTTCAGAACATTGTACCTACTTATTTAACTTATAATAAAGTTTAAGCTATATTTTGGTTGTAATTTAATCAAGCTTTAGCTAACCCTATTTTGCCCCTATTCAACAATTTAATTATGTATAATGACGCCATTGATAGGCTTCATTTAACAAAAACAAACTCAGCTTATTGTTGTTATCAAAATAAACGAAAATGTCTGAAACCTGGGACTGCAGTTTGCACTTCCTTCGCTTCAGAACTTGCTAATTAAAGCCAACTTGAGGTGTAGTTTGGGTTGTGGGTGAAGGTGATGGAGAGAGAAGCTCGTTCCACTTCCAGGTACTTGAACCGATTTAAACCCACTTCAGACTCTTGTTGGTTGGCTTCCATTAGAGTGTCTCCGGCTCCATTGCGGGCACTTTGGAACACTGCACTCCAGTGGAGTGTCGTTATTGTTACCATTCCATGGCGATTTCTTGTCTGCAACTGCGACATCAAATGCTGCTAATGTTCATTAATAACTCATGCGTTAAACAAAAGCGGCTTGTTTCCCCACGATTCTCGTCGTCTGGTTTGGTCGGTTAGATCGGAACTCTCATTGTGCTCCTCTCGCAGGCCGCAGTTGAAGTCGTTAGTCTGGTTATGTTGTCACCAAAGTGAATTCGGTTTGCGCAAAATGGAATCGAAACCAAGAAAAATTAATTGTTTTCCTTTTGCGAGCTAAATAAATCACACAGAGAAAAAGGGGAGCCGACAGTAAGATTTTTTTTATTACCCAAAAAGAGACTTTAATAAAAAGTAGTATCTAAAAATCTGAAATGCATTTCTTATCTCTGGTAGACTTTTTGTCTGTGCCTTCAAAAGATTTCCTTTTCATTGTGCTATGACTTTATTAGTCTCGTGGAGAGCAATTAGACTTCAGCATAATTTAAAACAAAGGGTCACCTAGTTATTTCTCAGAACAAAAGAATTGATTAATGGGAAAATTTCGCAAGATAAAAAGCGTATATAGTTGCAAGAACTCGGATAATGAACTCATTGTGCCCGCTCTCTGCGCAAAGGAAGTGAACAATTTAATTATTCTACATTCGCAGAGCCTTCTTTTGGGGTTAAGAGGGCAACGCGAAGTGCAATCAGTGGCAGTCGAGCTCTTCGGCCATTAAATCAAATTGGCTATGACCAAGTGAAAGTATGCAAACGGAATATGGCAACATGAGATGAATGTGTAATGTATTAATACAAGGGGTAAACTTCAAAGGCACTCAGACATTGCAATAGGAATTGCAATGATGTATAAGATGGGTGCTAGCAAGTGATATTGAGACTGTAAGTTACCCCTTACAATATACTCGTAAAACTCTTATTTAAAGCCTTAATAAAAGCACCTAGAATATGAAATAAATATCTGTACTCTGTTCATATTTTATTATTATTTTAAATAACTTTATAGGCTTATTTATTAAAGTTTCTTCACAATAAAATGACTTAAAATAAATAACTAAATCGTTACAAACAATATTAAGAAATCTGAATTAGCAGATTCTTGTTCTACACATTTCTAAATGTATTTGTACAGGTAAGACCAAAATATATACCTCAGTCTAGCATGTACTGAGCAAGCAAATCTCAATTAAATGGAAAAACCAAGAGAAGTCAATGAGGAAACTCTGGCTGGGGGATGTATATCCATGAAATGTTCGGATTTCGCTTTGCCAACGTCGAATCATAATGCAAACTAAGCTTCCCCATTCCAAAACGGACAGCAAACAGAACTTCAACTGCAATTAAGTTTAATGGAAGCTCATTAAGAGGACGAATTGTTTCAGCTGGGGGCGGAATCGAGGGAGATGGCAAACAATTGCATAATACATGGGGATCGGGGGAGTAGGGGAGATGGAGATGAAGATGGAAAATGCAAAACTGAAGCTTTGGTTGCCTCAGCAATAACAACGAATTATTGAGGAAGCTGCAATTTCAAGTTGTTGCCTTTTGCTGTTCGCCATACAGAGAGGAAGCCGCTTAATTGCTCTACCAATTTCTTTTTTTCAACTCGTTTCGCAATGCTAAAAGGGCAAAGATCAATGGGATAGCTGGCCAAATGCCATCAGCAAATAGGAAAAATTCATAGTGCAGACTATGGCTTAGTTGTCAGAATTTTTATGGATATTGTCATGGCTCTCTGGTCCTTGTTGCTGTGACAATTAAAATGCAGCCACTGGCATCTATTCGGAAAAAAGAAAGAAATTAATTGTCAGCTTGTAAAACTGAACATTTACAAGTGTCACAAAGATGAGGGGATAGAGGTAGCCATGGAAATTGTGCAATAAACACCTGTCTCAGGTGCAAAGGTGGCTCTCTGTTGTGGATATTGCACAATGCCAGCATACAAATTATCTATTTCCTAAATATAATAAGAACAACAACCCAAAAGTTAGCATTGCTCCTGAAGTCAGCCAAAGAAATAAATAAGCTTGCTTCGTATATTTGTATATTATTTTATTTTTCAAAACTTAAGACTTTATTGTAAAAGTTGCTTAAACCCACATTGAACACGACCCCCGAGACAATAGCATAGTCAGAAGTGAAGGGTAATGCTATCTTTAATGACCCTAATGGACCCCGGGACGAAGATTCCAGTGAAATCTAAGCGGCCCGTCCAGAGTGTCACCTTCAAGTTGATGGCAACATCGGTGAAAGGGTAAGCGAAGACACTGCACGAACCGAAGCGTTGACAACCCTGAAAGGGGGTGGTAAATCACCCGACAGGTGAACATGTGAGAGTGGTTCCCTCACAAGGTGGGGAATATTCAGGAACTGTCTGCTGCATCTGCTGTTCTCTTATTGCTAGGGGTATAACCGATGAGAGAGGTATTTTGAGTGACAAATTTTTATTAGGGAAGGTTACATCAAAAGAGTGTATTATAATGGCTTGAAAATATTATCCAATTCAGTTTACCTAATATATAATTCACTTTGTAAATATTTATCAACTCCATAGCTTCGAAAAATATTCCATTTAATTTATTAAAAAGATGCTCCAAGGTACTCCCCTTACTTAGAGTATTCAGACTTCCGCCTGTGCTCAAATCACTGTCTTGGCCTCCCTTCTCATTTTCATTAATGTCTCGACATTTGCATTTCATTAATAATGCATTTTAATTACGGCCATTGCAATTGCAATGGCTCCTCAGTTTTTGCACTTTGTCTGCGGTTGGAATGGGGATGGGAATGGGCATGGGGATGAGGATGATATAATAAATATTTATAACAACGTCGGGGGATTAAAGACCCATCGGTTCGGTGCTCCATTTAAAATGTACAATTTGTTTATAAAGCGTGTGAGCTCCGTCTGTCCGCCTTTATCTGACTCTTTCTGTTCAATCGATTCTCTCGCCCGATTTCCGCCAATGTTTAACGCCTCAGTGAACTTGGCAGCGTGTCGATGGGTTCGTTTCACGTTTTGCATAATTAAATCTATTTACCGGTCAGTCGCTGGCTTTCCTCCGTGTCCTCCCCCCTGTTTTTTCCCCATTCAAATTGGGCTTAAATAATGCCTTAAAGCTCTACATTTATTACCCGCACTTGTTACCTGCATTGATGGACTTGTTTCTTTTCTTGCGGAAATGCTTTGCTTTTCTTGGGGGCTTGGCTTGGTATTTTCCTTACTTTTTTCAGTTTTTTTTTTTTTCATTTAATTTCTGCAACGGCCAAGGCGGCGCCTTAAAAGGCCAACACGGTTGACACAGAAAGCAAACCTTGGCAGTGAAAATAATGTATTGCCAATCGGTAGCTGGGCTTGCCTGTAAACAATGTTCGTTGCAAAAAAAACTCTAAATGACTTGGCATAGTTTTCGCAGAGAAATTGATTTGTGCTCACCGCCTTTTTGCCTTTCGAGTTGTCGGGGCAAAAAGTTTAATATTCTGAACTAATGTTGATTTATGAGGTGGGAATGTTTACTTATACTACACTTTTTAGTGTTTCCCATATTTATGGACATATTTACGTGCTAAGTATTAGTTTGTTGAGTCAAATAAATAAAAAAACTTGGTTGCATTAAATCTTAAAAAGTTGATAAATAGAGAAAGTTTTCATCTACAAGAATATTTAAAATTCTAAAGAATAATCAAAATAAACATTAAACATTAATACAAAATATATTTTAACCTTATCTTGTCTAAATATTATAAACAAACCTTGGAAATCTTTTTGTGTTCTTTATATCTAGCCATTAGGTTTTTCTCCTCCAACAATTTCCACACATTTATGATTTTATTATTAATGTAATTCTTCTCAATTTTTAACTTGGTTAACAGCTCTTGGTTAACTTTTCTTATATCCTCAAAACCTCAACCAGCCAACGACAATCCGCTCGGTTGTGTGCACGCATTAACTACTCTTTATAATTGCATTTAATTGCGACAAGAAATTGAATTAAATGCTCTCCCAGTTGTTCCAAGTAGAGTTAATAAATAAATATGAGAAATGTCATTGGGATGTGGCTGCTGCGACTGACGACAAACTACTTTTTGCAGTTGCCTGGATGAGCGAAAAAATTATAGTTATGTTGCTGGCAAACGGAAACGCAGTTGGCAACGCTAATTCCTTTTGGCCATTTCGCATTTTTTTTTTCTTTTTCTTTTGCGGTTTCCTGCTGAAAATTCAGTTTTCAATTAGCGAGCTGTCGGCGGAAGCTGTTTGTAAAAAAAATGCAAGCGAAAAAATAGTTTTACAGCGGCGACGAAGAGGAAATTTCACCCACTTAACGGAAAAAGGTGGTGCATAAATTTGACGCGTCTTTCCAATTGATTTTCCACTTTTCACCGGCTTTGTTTGTTTCTGTTTCTGTTTTTTTTTTTTGTGATTGCTCAGCGGCGCCTGAAGAATGTTTGCAATAATTTCACAGCCTTGTGGATTTTCAAGTGCCGCCTAGCTGCAAAGTTTTGAGATTGCTCGAAAAGCAACGGAAAATGCTGGCGAAAAAAATGAAAGAAAACGACAATAGGTTAGCATTTTAAATTGCCATAATTTCACTGAATTAATTTATTGTTTCTGTAAGGCCCCAATTAGGCTGTCTCATTGAGAAATGAATTGTTAAATAATTATTTTGAAAACTGGTCTCAAGTACGAAAAGAAACGTAACTAATGACTGCTCTTTCTGTCTTTCCTTACAGTAATCACTCGTACAGCAAGGACAGCCACAAGAGCTCGCACAGCGACCTGAGTTTGTTGTGCAATGGCAATGGCGGAGTGGCTACCCCATCAGGACAGGCATCAGGGTCTGTTTCAGGAAGCGGATCCCCGAAACTATTGGCAAAAACTCCACTGCGTAAGTATATTAATAATTATTAATATTTCCCTTGAACTTTGACAATAAAATAAAATAAATAAACCCTTTAAAAAGCCTAGAACAGGGATGTTCTACCTCGGTTCTGCTATACATTTTTCAACCAGCTTCCAAGACCTTAAAAATCAAATGCACTCTGATCGCAAGCCTATCTATATCCCTAACTAACGAACCAACTGATTTCTAAAACATCCTAGATCATTTTTAACTAAGAAAAAGTTGTTCTTAATTGATTAAAAACTTAAATTCTTTCATTGGATTTAAAATATGCAAATACCAAAGCTTTTACATACAGTTTTCATTAACTTTACTCTTTCTAAAAATTCCTAAAAGTATGCATTATTTATTCAAACCAAAGATCGTGTATGTTGCTACAGTTTTAAAATATTCACAAGCAGTTTGAAAGCAGTTCAGGCAAGCAGCTCATGTTTCGGCAACATTCCATGCAAGCAACCTAAGAGATAAATGGAACTGGGCTCTCAGAGTTTCGGATTCATCGAAGAGCGGCCGGGCGCGCACTGCACTGAAGTTGTAGATACAAATGTATCTCTGGTATCGATAAAAACGGCATTTCAGTTTGCGGCGGGTTTTCAATGCGAACGCGCCGCTTGCTCTCCGTTCTCCGTTCTGCGTTCCTCGTTCTCCGTTCTCCCTTGCTGTAGATTCGTGTTTCGGCTTTCTGCGTGTTATTCGTGATCTTGATTAGATCGCACTTCGTGATCGAGGGGGAAAATAATTACCAAAATTGGTCATGAAACAAGGCCCAAAAGTGTCTGTGCGGTGTTTGCCGATTGTGTGATCAAAAATCAATCATCGAGTGAAACTGTTAATTAATAAAAACATTTTAATGGCGGGCCAAGAGTCGTCTCCATAAATGAATCATCAACAACCAGAGGTTTCCCTGAAGTTTGAACAACTCCTCACTGAACTGACTCCCTCAAAAAACTTTATTTTTGCACCCCTATTGATATTAGCCCATCAGCGGAAACAGGTTTTCCCTCTTTTCAATAGAATGCCGGTTCCCCTGGGCTTTTATGTACGTTTTTTTTTTTAGATTTAAAAGTGTGTAAAATGTGTTCAGCTGAAACAAAAGCATCGTCTGGCATTTCAAGACTCACTTTTGACCACTGAAACTTGAAACCCATCCAACCACCTTGGATTGCATTCATTTAAAGTTAAATACCCAGTTTTTGGAGATTTTGCAACAGGGTATTTCCAATTTAAGCAAAATAAGAGTAAAAGCTTTTATATATGATTAAATTTATTCGATTTCTTAACGTTTAAGATAATACTTTATTTCTTTTAATGGAAAGTGTCTTAAAATGTCTTCATTTTACAGGACTTTTACGACTTTCTGTTTAAATACAGCCTAGCTAACCACGTTTAAGCGTGTAACATATTAAAAACAATAAGTACCCAGTATCTTATAGTCGGGGCACTCCTCAACAGCTTTCGTCCCGTATTTTTTTTTACATACTTTAGCTTTTGACGTCATTTCTGTATATTTCAATTTGGTATTTAAGTCGCTGCTCCCTCGCACTTTGCGTTGACACCGAATACCCCAACTTTGTTTGATGAATAAATATACACAATGAACAAAAAAAACATAAAGAATTTCCTGGGTAAAAATCGCATTAGGATTGAAGCCCAATCAATCAATCAGTGGGTGCCCCTAAGCTCTTCCCCCCTTCTACTCCCCCTTTTTCGGCTTTCGTCAGCCGACAAAGAATTCTTCTGGGCTTCTGCTGGCCATAAATTATGTTGGTCGTAATCAGTTTTGTTACAGTTTGTGCCTTGGCTTTCTCACGAACTTTTGCGAAGCCGCAAAATCGTTCCTAGCTCTCTCGCTCTCTCTCTGATATATATATATGTATATATATGTACATATTCCCAGTTACCGTTAGCATTTGTCTTACAGAACCCGCCAGGTGAAAAGGGGGTGTCTGCGAAGAGTTCATTTACCTATGCCAAGTGGAAACGTGCTGCCGGCTGGAGCTCTGGGATCAAACTTCATCGGCATTCAATTGGAAGCTCTCTGAGGGTTTCTCCGTAACTTACCTGGCTCACCTTTGTCCAGCTGCAAGCCATAATCCTATAACGAACGCTTAAGTCGAGGGTGACGGGATGAATATAATGATGTCGGGCTTTAAGCTTCTTTCGGGAGCTCATTTGGTTACCGGAGAAGTGCCTTAAATGAGATCACCTCCAGGTGACATCAGTGGGATTGTGGCGATAATAGTTTCGCTTAATTACAGTTCAAAGTCCAGGTAATATTTTGAAGAATTTATAATTAGAAATTAGGAAATTGGCTAGGTTGAAAGGTGAATAGTTGTATTTCGTAATGTTGTTGACTTTATGGGGATATAGGAGATGAAAAGGCATTGATGGAACAAAGAAATGTAGAATATGGTTATGAGATTTTCAAGTGTAATCAACATTTAATATTCAGTTGCAGCTTTAGCAAAATAATCATGAAATAATAAGTCCTTCTCTACTTTTATTGGGAAATCAGTGGGCGTTGCTTCTTCCACACAAAAGAATGCGTCTTAGTGTCTGTTATCCGTAATATCCGCTCAACGGATATTGGCCATATAAAGTTAAACATCAAGTTGGCAGCGTGCTAAGATATTTAAGGCCTTATTTATGCGTTCCGAACTTGATGGCTTGCTAGGGTTTTCTAGGCTCCGTTCGCCGCGAAAGACGACACCTGTTTCCGGCCTTGTCTACTGGTTTTGATCTGGTCTCCTTAAGTCTTCTCTGCCGCTGGCTCTGATTTTTTTTCTTCTTCCACTTCTGGTCTCTGTGGCTATAATTTCCATCAAACAGTCGACAGTTCTCTTTGCTGTGTTGTTTGTTAGAAAACCACCAACGTTTTGTAGCTCGGGTTTGTGTCTGTTGTGTGCATTTCTCTCTTTTTATTTATGTCTGGTTGTGTGTGTGAACGACTCTTTCTTAATTTTCACTTGACGTGCTGGCATGCTTTTGTGCTTTTTTTACATTATTATTATCATATTTGCATTTTTTCAGCATCTCTTTGCTGTCTCTTCTTTTCGCGGCGCATGAAATTATTTACTGTGCAGTGCACCCTCTAGGGGGAAGAAGCTCCTTTGGGGCTTGGTCTTAGTTACAGGGTTTTTCCCTGCACTGGAAATATTCACAATAAATTTTATAGAGTTTCTCCTAATTAATAATGAGAACTTTAAGATTATATTTCTTTATTTTCTATTTTCTATTTGCTATTTAATGTCCATAATATAACAGCAATGCCCAAAGGGTTCTGGATATGCTAAGAAAAGAGCTGCAACAATTGTAATTATATCCAATTGGTTTAAATAAATATCTTTAAAAATCCTCCTTATTTCTAAATTATTATTATTAACTTAAAGTGTACGTTTTTTCTTGATGTCTGACTTGCATTGAAAAGTAGACGCTTTTGTTTGCTTTCATTTCACTCTATCTCTACTTTTCCCTTTCACTCCCCCTCACTGTAACCCCCCCTGGTTGTGGCGCTTAATAATTATGTGGGAAATTGCAAAATAATGCTAGACAGAAATATTTCTTTCTTTTTCTGTATTCGTTTCGTTTTCCCCGCTCTTTTTTCTTTTCTTCTTGCATTTTCCAGTGGCTCTTTCTGTATAATTCGCTTAACTATGCGAGAAAGTGTTGTGGGCGTTATGTTGTAAAAATTATGCTGCAAAAAACAGCAACAAAAAGAAAAAACTGTAACACCGCCCAGCAAAATGAAATGCATTGAAATGGTATTGCGGCAGCTTTTCAATTCAATTTGCCAACATTGCTTGAAGTGAAGGTTGCGCAAAGAAAGAAAAGCTACTTTTTTCAATCAAGAAATTTTTCTGCAAGAAATAACAGGGAGGAAAGTTTGAAAAAAAAATATATATACGAGAGTGAATGGCGGGAAAACCCCGAGAGAACAAGTTCTAATATTACATACAAAAGTTGCTCAGAAAATCGGTTTAATTAACATTCTCGTAATGCCTTTAATTTATGCAGCTTCAAAGTTGCTTACAAATGAAAAATGAAAGTTTTCCACCCTACAAAATGCTTTACATTGTATGATATCGTGTTCACACTAATCAGCACTTGCCGTCCTTTGCCCTTCGGCATCACTTCGATTACCATAATCGGTGGAACCACCCAAGAAATTGATACCCTTTCTTTTTTCTTGTTCAACCTCAGGAACAAAATTGTTTATAAAATGTATCTTTACGATAGCTGTCAACTTTCACTTGATATTTTTTCGATGCAATCGTTAAGTGTATTGTTGTCCGAGTGCCGCTTTGATTTTAGTCGCTCGATTTTTGTTTCTTTCGTTATGTTTTGATTTTTTTTGCATAATTTTGGTATGGCTTTCTTTGTTGAATAAGAAACGAAGGCGAAACACTTTTCATTTTGCCATAATGACGCGCTTATATGCCGTGAACATGTGCCTGCCAATCACAGCGACCAAAAACGGTACGAAAAGCGGGCCAACAAAAAATACAACACTTTTCGACCGCATCAGCTGTTTCTGCCGGCTAACAAATTTTTCAACTGGTCACTGAACCAATTCCATTCAGAGCTAACTAAATTGAGCTGAAAACTCGACTGCTCGACTGCCGATGTGTTGATAATGTTAACGAAGACTGAATTTGTTGTGGCTCTTATTGTGTTGCATGTATCGCATTTCGATTCTAGCGTGTCCAAATCGAGACTCTTTTGCTGCTGTCAGTTTTAACGAGCTTCAGTTTATAGTAGATTATTTAAAAATGAATTAAAATAAGGATAAATGACAGTGGAGCATTCAAGTCATACTTCATGTGAGATTAGGGGTAAAATAAATAAATATAAATGGGTATTTATCTATTTATCTAACGAAAATTACAAGTAAGAATAAAAAAATATACTTTCCTTCATTAGACTTTTCCAATAATACTATTTTTTAGTTTCTTAAATAATACTTTGTTTAATATGCTGTATTGTCTAGATAATCATTACCTTACAAGTAACCGAACATATTAATTATTTATAATTTTTTAGAAGCACGTTAAAGTACTAAGTCACGAATATGTAAAAGGTTTCCACAACAGGCTGTATAAGAATGAATAAATTACAACTTTGTCTAGATAGTTTTACCCATTTTTACTGCTCTATTTTAAAGAGTATTCTCCTGGCTTAATTTTCCTCTTTGAGTTCTCCTTTCTCGGATATCGGATTCACCTGCATTATTTCGTGTTTGTCCCCGTTGATTGATCGCAGCAGTTAAAGCCGAACCAGAAGTTTTTCCGTGCTGAGTTGTTAACGAGTGAGAGACAGGGAAATGAGCTTGGGACCCCCAAAGACCAACCATCCGACCCCATGGCTTTTATGCTCTCTGCTCAAACAACATCGGGGCTCCATCACGCATTCGTGGCTAATTTGCATATCAAAATAAGCCGTTGCATGGCGGGTCTCGGAGGAGATCCGAGTGAGTCAATTGGACGGGTCTCGGTCTCCGTTCAAATGGATTTCCTCCACTCCGCGGTGTCGTAAAGTGCATTTAGTGCCCAGTTTTCAGCTTAATTCAATAAATTAATTGTGTCATTAGAGTCGCTCAACTTTTACCACACACTTCCTGTGGGCCGACGTTGTCGTCCACGTAACTCGAGTCGCTGGCAAACTTATAAGACAAGTGCTGAACACCGACAATTGTCATTCAAATGGCTATTTAATGACCCAACCCACTGGCCCCAACTTTGGGCGCAAAAGTTTCGTTTTTGGGGGTCGCACGTGCGGTCGCTTAAAAAATATTGCCGCCAGCCGGAAGCATTTCCTAGGCCGTCGTCGATAATCACTGTTTGTTTTTGGTTTTGTCACTCGTTAGAGGTTCAAAAAAAATACACATACTTGCATACTGAAAAAAATATTGTTTGTCTAATGGAAATCTGAGCAAATGTTTTATCAGGTGCCAAACAAATCGTTGGCCGCAGTTCAACTTGGCTCCCAATATGACGGGGCAATTTTTGTGGTACTTTCAGAAAGCAGAGGTTGATATATATCATTTAAGCTTTGAATAAAGATGCAAACTACTTTTTGTGCATGAAATTTATAGCTAAACACGATTCTAGGCTCCAAAATGTAACATCGTATGGCGATTTGGTCTGGACATCAAAGTTAATTCAAAGAGAACTTGAATTGCCAATTTACTTGTTTAAATTCCACTCAGATGAAGTAGTTCAAATTATATAAAGGCCAATATTACGATATTCACTTTATAATATACTTTCATGTATAATTGTATAATTGTTGTCAAAATAAAATGAATTGCTCAATACTTTTGTCAAAAATAAGAGCATCTTTCAATGGTGTGATCGCTCGCTATGGCTCCACCCCTTTATATATCATAATTCAGCCGACTCTTTATCTTGCCCAAAATCATCAGAGCAGTAATGTTCCCTTTGTCTATGGATGAATACTGGGAAGACAAGCCTTTGTTTGTTACTTGCTTAGTAATAAGAATAGAATTGTCAACCCAATTTGCACAAATTGGCCAAATTAAAGGTAAAGCGATGTCGACAGCTCAATTAGACAACAAATGGGGCTGGCTGTCATCATCGAAAGAAAGAAAAAGGAAACCTGCTAAGAGATTACATGGCTATATTAGCATAAACACACTGAAAACGAGGCAACAGTGTTGGCTTACTATATTCACACATTGGCCTAATGCATTTTAGCACAACTGCAACTATCTATGACTATGTCTATGCACAGTAAAAAAAAGTATAAGCTTCTTACAATCACAAATACAAATATTTAAATGAGACTCATCTTAAAAGAGCAAAGAGGATGTCGTTAAATATTAAGAAAAAAATATTTTTAATGGAATACTTATTTCTTACAGCTAATATGGTTTTCTTGCTGTGTGAGTTTGGCTAATGAAAATATTTTTAAAACAAATTGCCGCCACTTGCTCGCCGGCAGTCGCATTCAGCAAAGTGTGCCACAAAAAAAAAAAAAACGAAAGAAATGAGGAAAAAAATTTGCTCGCAAACCAACTTTGCCTCTCGACACACCCAAAAAAAATAATAAAAAAATACCCAGGGGGCAAACGACTGCGTTTTAAAAATAAAATTGCATTATGAGTGCATTTGCATTTGTATTTGCCATTTCCCCTTTTCATTTTTGCAGGCAATAAAAGTATCTGCGAAATTGCTCAACTGTTTGTGTACTTGGGGGCCAAGGAAAATGCAAATGAATATTTTATTAGTATGTGCAAGATAATTAAGGTTTTTAATTAATATTACTTTTATGAAAGCCCATAAAATGTGGAGTGTAATTATTTTAGTTGAGATCTTTAACTAATAAGTAGTTTGCTGAATAAATTATAATTCTAGGCTAGGCTTATCTGTTCCCCCCAACTTTCTAAAATCATTTAGACAAAATGAGCCCCCTTTTTGGTGATTCCATTTAGGTAAAAACTTGTTTTATGAATCATCATTGGAGTGTCTTTATATTCTGGCTCTCATATGCTCGGCTGATCCCCTTATTGCTTACAGGGTATTAGACACACTCACTTGGTCGCTCACGAAAATCTGTGCCATCATCTAAATTTGTCTTTTGGCCCAGAGCGCCCTTTTTGTTAAATTTACTGGAGCGAAATGCAGGGGAAACGCACATTTTCAATGACATCATTTGGCGATTTTGACTACAAATTGGTTTTTGGGTTTACGATTCTGTCTCGGTTCTTCTCCAATGGAAATTTAATGGCAGCATTTCATTATATGCAGCTGATGCAGTTTCCTCACAGTTTGCCGTCAGTTTAACGATTGTTTACATCGGATCTGCGCGGTCAGTTTTTTTTTTAGTCCCGACTGCCGACCACGGGTGGAGTTTCCTCTTATTGCTCGCATTTTGCATGCGAAAACTGGAACTGTTGGTGATTTTTTAATGGCTGCACACTTTTTATATTTATGCATGGCACATTAATAAGAGAGAAAAAAAAATATGAAAAAATAGAGTGCGGAAAATTTGTTTCCTTTTTGCATTCGTAATTGTTAATTTTTATTGCCCGAGCCGGGAGTCCCCAATAAATGCTCTCCTCGGGGACAATGAACCCATGGTTTATGGCTCTCTGCGATAGTTGCTGACCATAAAAAAAAAGACGAGGTCCACTGCACAGATCGAACTGCTGGAAATGAGTCGTCGTAATATCGGGAGCTGTATTTTTTATGGCCGCCTGGGGGTGGAGACTATGAAGCTGTAAAATCGCTTTTAGGTCACTCTGGTGCTTCACCGATTTATGCTTAATCCTGCTTAAACTATGGCAATGGCATTAAGTTGCTTTTAAAAGCGATAAGGAGACAAGGAGACGCATTAGATAATTAACTTCATTTTTATATTGCAAGCCTTTGTATTAAGGAAATTTATAATGAGCTTTTATTTCACAGAAAAGTATTTAAAGCTAATTCAAGCAGGTCAACCTTTCAGCATTACACTTATCTATTTTATTTTATACATATTTGCAGTCTAATTTCTGTTTTTAAATACAATATCTTTTCCCAAGATTACCTCAATTTAACTAAATTTAGAGCAGGTGTCTTCCGCCGCCTATTGTAATTTGCATAGATCCTTTCATCTACCCTCCTAGGCATCCTTCCCTACCAACAATCGGCGCTGCACTTGCCTCTCTTAAATTATGTAAATTTATGCTCGCCTCCTCCGCCTTTATGATGTCGTGGCTGGAAAGTTCCTTCCGAACTCTCACTCAACGATTAATTGCTTTTGCAGCTTCCGCCGCTTTTCATCCACCTGGGTTTCCCCCAGGAAAGGCGCTTGCCAATGAAAAATGCAAAAAAAACGCCCACACGAGGCAAAGTTAACAGCACCGGCGTCGGCCAACTTTTAATTGAAAGTCATATTCAATTTTTGCATATTAAAATTAATAGAGCCTCCAGGAATTGGCAAAAACTTTAGTTCGTCAGCTGCCATTCCCAGATGAGTGACAGCAACAAAAAAAAAACTTCAAACAAAACAAAATAAATACCACAATAAATCGAAATGCCCTTGAGGACTATCCCACAACTTCCGTTTCACATTTATTGTCGTGGAAAACTTCCGGCATCCGCGGCATTTGACATTCGGTTTTCGAATCGTGCGCCAAGTCATGTGAATTATGCTCCCTAAAAACTTTTCCAATCGACTAAATTTAGAGCTAACAATCAAATCGAATGGATCTGAAAATTCCCTGGCCGCGGAGCGAACATTTGACACCTTTCTGTGTTGCATTTTGGGCTAATTATAGTCGGCCAGGTCGGATTGACATTTGCAGGCCTGACTAAACCGACTAAACTGACTGAACTGAACAGACCAAACCGACTAAAGAGGGCGCCGATGCTATTCATAGCAATGAGGTTGTGCTTCGCCTGCCAAACGGAGCAAATACTGTGGGATTTCTGTGCCTGCCCAGTGATCCCGGATGGGAAGAGGGGTATGATCGGTTTTGGAAAGGCTCTCATGTATTACAGGGATTTTGGTGGATTAAAATTCTGTATATAAATTAATAATACATTAGTTAGGGCTATTAAGGTGTCTAAGAGAAAGCAATTATATATTATAGGTCCCAGAGTTATTATAAACTAGTATTTTCATTACCACTTTCCTTTTCTCTGACTAACTTTACCTCTTACAATTATGTAATTTCTCATTAATCTATTTGATTTATTTAAAAGCCACCAGATACTCCAAGTATTTCTAGATAAATCCACATAATTCTACCCACTGTGCCGGCATAAATTTCCCTTTTACTCAAACCACTGGGAAACGTGTGTCTTTTCCACTCATTTTTTTTAAGCCAGTTGCTTTCTGTGTCGGTGCTCCACATTCAAATGCTCTCTGCCACAAATCATAGCGTGCAATTTGTCAGCTCATTTCGGTTTGGGTTTCATTTTGGCTCCCCTTTGTTAAGTTATGATGACATTCAAACCTGTCAGCAACTGCCGTGTAAAAAGAGCAGGAGAAATGCTGGGATGTGCGGGGATCTGTGGACTGCATGTTGGCATTTTTCCTCCACTCACTACTCACTCGAAGATTTATTTGGATTGTGATGCAATAGTTTCCTAGGCGGCGTCCATGCACCTGCTCTTCTTCGGTCTGCTGTAATTTTCTTTGCTTTGGATCCGAAAAAATGGGGTCGCTTTGTCGCATAGGAGAGTCTTCTATTTTCCGAACCATTTATCATTCTCGTTGCGAAATTCCAACAAGCAAGAGCGCTTATTTTTTGGCACTTAAAAAATAAAACAAAATACATAATTAGCTAGAAGTTGGTGCCCACAACTAATCAATGCCCAAGGGTGACAAATTATTTATTTAGGATAAATTATATGGGAGTCTTTATTGTTTTTATCACAAATTGAATGATGTTATTAAGATAAATAATTTACAGAATCATAAAGTTTTTTATATTACAAGTTTTTAATTTTTTCGGCATTTGCTGTGAATTTTTTAAAGTATTAATATTAGAATAGTACAACTTTTAAATCGTAAAAACTAGAATTATTGAATTTTGTATAATTATATATGTAAACAATCTAAAGCCCAGCTCTTCGCAATCAAATATAGGTATTTATAAGTCATTTTTAAAATAAATTTAATATAGTTATAGTTTTTTTATATATTTGTTGATGTCCCTCCTAAAAAGCATCTCTTTCTTGCCCAAGTAGGCACAACCTCTGGAAGAGTATAACACATACTTGCACTAGAGCCTTACGCTCAATTAAATATAAAACAGTTTTCATGTCTGGGCGATTAAGTATTTGTCTATTTCGGATTTCTGTGTCTAGGTTGTTGGCATCGTCAACTTTTTATTTTAGACGCCACTTTTTTTCCTCTTTTTTAAATGCGATTCCTTGAATGCCTTTGCCCGTGCCCGTGCCCGTAGTATGTGGAAAATGCCATAAAATTGGATCGTCCCATGGATGGCGCCATTAAAAATAATTTAATTAAAGTTGTGGGTGGGCAGATTTCAGGCGGAGAAAAAAGTATGCTTTTTGTGCGAGTCAGTTTTAATGAGGCGTCTAATTGAATCGGTTAATGGGCACCTGGTGAATGGCCATTAAATCTAACCGCTATAAATCAATTCAATGTCAACTGCAGAAAAATATAGTATAGTATGTGGACAAAAACTAAAAACCATTCAAAATGTCAACCTTGTGTTAATCATGGAGCAAAAAAATAAAGTACAACAAAAAGCGAACAAAGCAAAATGCATTCAAGCGGCAATTGTCAGCGACAACATCAAATTAAATTCGCCGACGTCTGGAGATTGTGCGCGGGTGTAGCCTAGCGCAGCCATCGAGAGCCTGTGAAAGTGAAATTTGAAATCGTGATATCGATCAGACTGCACAGTCGCACACTCGCATCCGTGCAGGAAAAACTCACTCTTACGTGTATCGAAAAAGTAGAAAAAAAAAAAGCTGAGAAAATGGGTGCCCACAGTTCCAAGGAGAAACTGTCGCGTTCATATTCCGAGCGCTATATCCACACTCAGGTGATCGAGCGCGAGCGCTTCGGCAGCTTCGGCAAGCGGGCCTCCAAAGGCTTCACGAAAGGTGAGTTCGGGTCCAGGGACAGGTAAATGCTAATGATGCGAGTGGTAATGGTCTGAGCTCACATTACCAGGAGGGAATGAACTCTGAGTTGCTGCAAAAAATAAATTAAGATAAGATATAATAACATCAAATTTGAGATATTTTTTTGATTTTTATAACCTATAGGTTCTTGGGTTTGCTAATAGTGTTATGATACAGTAGTAAAAACTTTATTAATTAGAGTTTTCATTAGAGGCTTGGCAGCAACCATAGGATTTTTCGTAAGTGCGAGCAAGACG
>JAEIIF010000456.1:0-19445 GCA_018874455.1 Drosophila trapezifrons
GTACCGGGTATCTCACAGTCGGTCCCACTCGACTGTAGCTTTTCTACTTGTTTTTAATTAGTTCTCACCTTTAAAATAATTATTTATCATTTAGTTTTCACTTTTATTTGGTTTATTCTACATTTAATATTTACATGTGTAAAAATCTTTAGTAAGCCAAGTTTTCCTTTTTGTCCGTTGTATTGCCACTTGGAGGCGCCACTTAAACATGTTTTATAAGAATTCAGCTTTTTAAATTATTTATTATTTATTTCTTATAATAAAGCATGTTATTATATTTAATTTAATTTAGTTTGTATTTAAAGTGTACACTTAATTTACTTTCTACATTTCTACATAGAACAACTTTCATTGCATACTTTTTGGCGCTGACAAAGAAAGAACGCTTACTTCGAGCGGTTCAGCGTTTATCTCAAATTACACCATTTGAAAAATAAATTGTTTAGCAATAAAAACAGAAACAAAAGTGTTGTGTTCCACATTGCTCTCAGTTCGACATTTGGCGTGAGGCATGCAATCAGGGGGAGGTTCCATGGCATTCCAGGAACTCGTTCACGTGTTTAGACCTCCTTTTACTTTGTGGGAGAATGAAACCATTTGATGGCTAGCACGTGAAGATGGAGGAGCCTCTTGTGATTTCCATTTCGGTTTCCGATTTACTGCACAGGCACAGGACTCCTCCGCCTCCAGGCAGCGGGCATCTGGCATCCGTGTGGCTTTTGTTCGGAATGGGGTCGTCGGGGTAATGGCTGGCGCTCCAGGGAGCTCGCTTTATTGCGTGTAAACATTTTGCAGGCACAAGAGGAATTCCATCACGTTCGACATTTGTGCGAAAGTGAATTTCTAATGCTTGAGGTTTGCCACCCACAAAAAATGTAGTTTAAAAGAGGAGCATGCTTCTCCTACCACAAAATATTTAGTTTCAAAGAGGAGCATGTTTCTCCTCCCACAAAATATTTAGCTTAAAAGAGGAGCATGTTCCTCCGACTGGAGTTCTTGGGTTACTGGAAATGTGTTTGCTTTAATCTCCCATAAATTATGTAAGCTGTTGTCTGAGCTGATTCGAGTGTTGACTTGTCCTGGTTATGGATATGTGTGAGTTGTAAAGAAGACTCTTGATATATATCACATTTTCCTGATATAACTGGCCATAAATCTTGTATATAAACTATATTTTCAACTCAAGAAATGTAAAATTAACTTTCTAAACTAATATTCTCAGTAAAATAGAACCAGGAACTTGACGCAGGGAACTCTGAGTATCCCCTTTCTCTACAAAACCACAAAACGTTCTGTTTTGGCATATCTAGAATCAAATGAGACAACTTCCGTATATCTGGGCTATGTGTGATACATCTTGCTAAATGTGGACACACACTGCACTTAGTATGTGTCTGCCTTTTGGGTTATTACTCGGTGTAATCTTATACAGGCGACATGGCTCTCTTTCCCTGTCGCCGCTCTGCTCTCTGCATTGCGGCTAACCACGTTTTGTAATAAGCGTAATTCTATATAGTCACGTCGGAGCAGTAAGTCGACAATCGGCCAAGACACCACCCATACATCCAACCCACCAACCGATCCGCCAAAGCAGCCACCCAACCCAGCCCAACCCGACGCCAGATTGATGTGTCGCCCACTTAATGCCGAGCGACTCTTTTGGGACAAGTTGATGCGGCAAATCCTCAGCTTAAAGGAAGCCCGCCAAGTGCCATGGAGCGTGGGGCTAAGGCGAGTACTTCTGAGTAGGCGCTGCTAGGTCAGGTCCAGAAATGGACACTGCCCTGCTCCACTGACTGTGCCGGATGATTGAGTAGCAGTCATCGGGCATCAGCCATCGCACACATCACACATCACCTCATCATCACCCTGATCCCAATGACAGAGCCCAGTGATTCGGGATCAGGGCTAGCCAGCCAGCCGGACAAGTGGCTGCCCTTATTGCTGGCTGGCCACCGATGGACACTGGTGGATCTTTGTCCGGAGATTGCTTGATAAGCGGCTGCCCGGCGTTCAATCGGCGCATTCAAAGGCCCGCCGGCTCTTCTCACGCTCATTTCGCAAGCGACCAGACCAGGCAGCCAGGCAGCCAGACAGCCAGTGTTGGTAAGTGCACCTGGCCAGTTTTAGCTGATTTTTTCGTAACTGTAATGCTAAACCGTTCACCACAAACGAAAAGAGGGGCGGCAGGAGGCGGCGGGTGCCAACGGGGCGGATTGAAATTTATAAAAGCCTACACGGCGGCATTGGGGATTTCAGTGCGCGTTCGTTTTGTCAGCGCTGCGGTCACCGGAAAACCTGCAGGATCCCAACCACCAAGGATCGCGATCAGGATTCGGAATTCAGAGCGAATGGAAACCCTTGAAGAACCGCCAGAGATCAGCCCCAGGTGAAAATATGCCCCACGTGGAGGAGCAGCAGGGAATAGCCATAAAGCGAGTGGAATCGGAAGCACTGGAGAAGGAGTTGAGTGATAAGGGTGGTGACCCCAGGGAGGAGGTGGAGGCCAGCGGCAAGATCAAGAGCCGTTCCCGATTCTCTGCGGCTTTAAGAAGCCTCTCCAAGTCGAAAGCCAAGAGGGAAAAGGAGAGCGATCGAAGCGCCGACAGGGCAGGGACCAGAAGCGCCGAGGAGGAGGAGGATCAGGAGGCGGAGGAAACCCCTGGCGATCTGGCGGATGTGGCCAGCTCCATCTCCACGGACAGCGGTGCCTTAGCCAAGACCAAAAAGAAGAGCCTGACGCGCCGCCTGCTCTTGGGTGGTCTCCGGAAGTCAGGGAAGACCGCCAAGGTGCGACCCCACAGCCTGGCCACCAGCGACGACCTCAGCGTGGAGCAGCTGGAGGTATCATCCACGCCCTCGTTGGCAGCCACAGCCACAGCCACCTCCTCCCCGGGCAGCAGCACCCTGCAGATCACCATCAGCGGGAAGAAGGTGGAGCCAGCTCCCACACCCGCCAAGAAGAGTGGCAAGAGTCGACCCAGGAGCGACACGGATTACCTGACACCCGCCGCGGGTGAGAAGAAGAAGAAAACCACTACCACGACGGTGACAACTCGAGACTCAAGCAGCACCCGCACCACCAAGCTAGTGGTGGCCAAGAAGAAGCAGTCACAGCCGCAAGAGAAGCAGCCGCTGCAGGGGAAGCCCCAGAGCTCCGAGAGAGAGTCGCCTGTTATCACCGAGAGCACGCGCGATACGCCGCCCAGAGAGCGGGCCCCAGCGAAGCCCAGTCGCGTCCAGCCGGCGGTTCAGGTGGTTAAGTCTCAGTCTCAGTCGCAGTCTCAGTCTGCCAGCGGCACCGGAGCTGTTCGCAAGTCCCACATCTCGAGCGGATCCAGCAAGAAGCTGGAATTGATGCAGCAGCAGCAGCAGCGCGGCCACCGCCACAACGCCAGACCGCTGGCTGATCCAGCGAACGCGGAGCCCCAGCCTTTAGGGGAAGACCTCCAGATCCAACTCCCCAGCCCATCCTCAGCCACACCGGCAGCCACATCCCCGCCAGCGGCCGACGACGGTATATCCTCGGCGGAGAGTGCCCAGACCCTTGGCCATCCCGCGTCCCCCGTAGTCCGTTTCGCCGTGGGCAGTGCCGTGCGCAGTCCCCTAAGTGCCTACGAAGCCGCCTTGGCCGCCGCCGCCAGTCAGCAGCCCAGCTCCAACGAGGAACTCAGCGATTCCAGTCTCCGGCGTCTCAGCTTTGCCCAGCAGCAGCTCATCCTCGGCGACCACGACAGCATCGAAGGCCGGCGGGAGACCCTGCACTACCAGTCGGTGGCTAGTGAATACCAGGACTCCGGTTCCGAGGAGGAGGACAGCGAGGAGCGCGGTGCGGAAGCCAGCGGTCCAGAGAGTGCCAAGCCCATGCCGGCCTTCGGTGACCTGACCATGGATCAGGAAATGGAACCGGTAAGGTGTCGCCCCGCCAGTTTAGTGGTTCGTCAGCGGAGAAGCCCCGCAAGTGTCGTGTCGTGTCGCGCATCGGTGTGCTCGGTTCCCTTGGCTTGGATGTGTGTCTATGTCGGTGAGAGTGTCATTCAACTGGGCGGGCGGCGCAAGGGGTAACCCGTCGCCAGCTAACCAACAAATCTCAGTCTGAACTGGCAAGCGGCTGGAGGAGAGCGAGTGGCTGAAGCCCAGAGAGGTGTAAATAATAACCAGCTTAAGGTGGTGTTCCTCCAAAGTCTCGGGCTATTCCAAAACTCCGTAAACTGCGCCCTAAAGACTGCAACGATTTCCATTATCGATTGTCAAGCTAGAAGGGCCACAGACCGACCTAGGAGGGGTTTTTGTAGTGAAAAAAGGGTCTTAGTTATTCCCAAATTCTTTTGTTTAAATATATTTTCCTCTTAAGATCTTAAGAAAAGGGAATTTTCCGCCAAATACAGACAAACTCCTAACTATAATCCCCTCTCCATCCTTTCTTACAGGCCATCATGACGTCCACCAGCGAAAAGCGTGAGCATCTGTACAAGATTCTAGTCATCGGCGAACTGGGCACCGGCAAGACGTCCTTCATCAAGCGCTATGTACACCAGTTCTTCAGCCAGAACTATAGGGCCACCATCGGTGTGGACTTCGCCCTTAAGGTGCTCCAGTGGGACGGCAACACGATAGTTCGCCTGCAGCTCTGGGACATTGCCGGCCAGGAGCGGTTCGGCAACATGACGCGGGTGTACTACAAGGAGGCGGTGGGTGCCTTTATCGTGTTCGATGTGACGCGTAGCGGGACCTTTGACTGCGTGAGCAAGTGGAAGGAGGACCTCGACTCCAAGGTGCAGCTGCCGGACGGCAGTCCCATACCGTGCATCCTGCTGGCCAATAAGGTGGGTTTTGAGGTGGAAAGAAGTATTAATCTTAGCGATTAAAGATGGAAATGGATACCATGCTAATTCTTCCTATTTTCCCTTCCAGTGCGATCAGGAGAAGCAGGGCATCATAACGCAGCCGGAGAAGATGGATGAGTATGTGAGGGAGAACGGATTTGCCGGCTGGTTTGAGACTTCCGCCAAGGAGAACATCAACATCGACGAGGCAGCCCGCGCTCTCGTGAATAAGGTGATAATCCCAGCTAATCCCCGTCCAAATCCCAACTAATCTTTCTTCTTTCGTCGCCAGATACTCATCAACGATAAGCTGATAACTGCCGATCTGGCTGACGGCGACAAGTTCAACCTGAATAGCGCGGGCGACGGAGCCGGATCGGATGCCAAGAACAAGTGTTCCTGCTGACCTGGGACCGAGGTGCGGCGATCCAATTACCCATTCCCAGTCTGAGCGCGTCCAAGAGCGATTTTCTGAGACAGAAACGCCATGTGCCTATATATTGTCGTCCCCTCCATGTTCATGTTGTTAGAAGATAGCGATAACTATGCTTAGGGTTTCAGCGTAACATTTGTCTAAGATTTAGCCTCATCATTCGAGCATCTCCATCATCCCAGGCCGTCTCATCCCATCCTATCCATCAGTTGTCATATCTTTAACACCCCCAACCTCGTGCTGAGTGATAAGACTCCTCGTCTACATTGTTGCATCGAGATCGGGGCCAGTGCGTGAATTTATATCGTCGTGGCGCACGGCACATACATAGCTTACCTACGCATACACACCATTAATATTATCATTATTATCGCGGGGATTAGCCGGAGAGATAGAGATAGAGGGCAGCATCCGCCGTATCATAGCATTCTACATTTGTGTAAAATACGAATCCGTGCCGTGTTCTTGTTTTTGTTTGTTTTATTTGCCGCCTTTGCTGGCGAGATTGTTTTATCTTGGAATTATTACACACACACACACATGGAAACACTCTGCCATTTTTATTTGCATTTAGATAACAATATACGTACGTTTTATGCAATACGAAATGAGAAATAAAGTTTTTAATGGTAGTTAAGTTAAGCTGGAGTGTTTTATTGGCTGCGGACACCGAGGTTTGTATTTTCATATTGTCTTCAATTATAATATATTAAATATAATTGGAACAACTGTATCTCGAAAACTGCTTAGATATAGCCATAATATTATGTATTCAAAAGTTTTTGAATAAAAAACTAAAACTGTAAGTGAAAGACTTATCTTGGAACGATTAGCAACGAATGAAAAGGTTTCAATTGTGAATTCCAAATACAGTACAGTTTAAAATCCTTCAATACTTATATGCAGGCGTATTTTCTATTGTTAACTCCAAATACTCACCCGTTTATTGTATTTCTTGCGACAAGAAAATAAAATAAATAATACAAGCTTGGATGGTTACATATGGAAAATACACCTGCAAATAATAAGTATTGGATGACTTTAAACAGTAAAAAATAATAATAAAGTAAACTTTGGTAACCTTTATTATTATTGGTATTATTGGTAACCTTTGAAAGCGTTTTTAAAATTATTTTCGATGTAAATCTTTCTTTTTCATTATTTTTGAAAGCTCTCTCCAATTTGACAATTTCCGTTACTATTTTGGTATTTAGTGTGTCTGGGATTTCTCATAACGGCAACTGCGGTATACATGGTCATCGAGCACAGTATATTTGTGGTATATTTTGGTATATATCTAAAAGTTAACTGATATATTGTAACGCACTATCGACGGTCACACTGGTCGATTAGCTTTGTTGCTGATAAATTGTTTATTGCAAAAATCCGCAAACGGAAGATAGTACAAGATATAGTTAACAATAAAAGCAACCGAAATGTGTTAGACACCTTAGGTGAGCCACCGCGATTGTTGGAGCCCCGTTTGTGCCTCCTGGTAGCCGGATTCTCGGCTCTAAGCGGGCTCTGTCTGGGGCCGCGGCAGCAGCAGCATTCCACAATCGTCGTCACGTTTACTCCCCCTTTTCGGGGCCTCTTTGTTGGGTCTCCGCGGCGGCGTTGGCACTTCTGCTGATAAGTGGCCGGGCCAGTCAACTTAATTAATCAGTGCCCCTGAGTCGGGGGCAAGTCAATTGGATATTAGGAACCGCTGCCGCCGTGCAGTGGATGAATCAGCTGTGTGCCCAAATTTTCCAATTGTGCTGCACTGCCGAAGCCCTGATTGCCCCATTCCCACACTCTCTCGTTTCCATAGGCTGGCTCTCTACACGACTGACTAGGTGGATCGGAAACAGTTGGAATCGCTGCTAGCAACGATGCTGCCGCCGAAGGAAAACGTCGACCTGGAGTGCTTCCTGGTAACGAAGCACTCGTGGAAGGGAAAGTACAAGCGCATTCTCTCGATCGGCACGGCCGGCATCTCCACGTACAATCCGGACAGGTTTGACCTGACCAACCGATGGTCCTACTCGGACATTGTGTCGGCGGCACCCTCCAAGGCTTCAAACGTAAGTCGGCAAGGGGATTTCCCTCGGAATAAGCTCTTGATTAATTCGATATTTCCCTTTCAGATACCCAATGAGTTTGTGCTGACTATTAAGAAAGATAAGAAACTGGATACGATCAAGTTATCTTCGGAATACCGCAACGACATACTCACCTCGATATTGAAATATTACAAGGAGTTTGCCGACAAGCCCAAAAATGCTCAGGTTCGTTAAAACGCCCCTTAATTAAAGCGAAGGAAATTGTAAAGCTCTCAAAACTAATTCCCCCGTAGCGTTTCAATGCCTACAAGTACCACTGGTCTAGCGTCAGCTTGCCCACTGTTCTGGAGGTTACGCCCTGCTCGCTGGACCAGCTGGATCCCACCACCAACGATGTGCTGGCCAGCTATATGTACAAGGACATCGAGGGAATAATAGGTAGCTATTATAGACTCTGCTCGCTTGCATCGACAATAACCTTGTGCCTCGTTCTATCGCCATGTACCACAATTTTTTTAATACAATGTGTACGCTTTTGTTTTTTTCTGTCGCTTTGCCGCACTCATCTTTCTGGTCTTTGTTTACGTTTGCGCACGTTTTAAGCAGGCATCTCGGACTATGAGGGCGGAATCGTGATGGCATACGGCGGCTTTAGTCGCCTGCATCTGTTCAGGGCGCTGAACCACCACGAGATAGTGCAGAACATAGCACAGAGATCGGTGCAGTTTCTGGGCATCGAGACCAAGATACTCAAGAGTCAGATCACGCTGGAGCAGTTCGAGAGGCAGCGTTTCGGCAAGTTTAGGTGAGTAGAATTGAGAAGCGGACAGGACGAGGGCACTACTACATAATAAACCTCTTTTCCTATCCAGCGGCGACCAGTTTCAAACCTCCATGACCGAGTTTACGGTCCAAAAGATCACGTCTCGCCATCCGGAGCCCGTTAAGCGCATCCTCTGCCTCACCGAGGTCACACTGCTGGAGCGAGATCCTCAAACGTACAGCGTCTGCACCCTGCGTCCGCTGGCCGATGTGTTTGCCTTGGTTCGCGACAAGGACAACCTGCAGCGCTTCAGCATCGAGTACAAAAACGGAATCGTGCGCAGCTACAGCACCAATGATCGCGATTCCCTGCTGGCCACTGTGCTAGATGCGGTGCGTTCCAGCGGCAATCAGGATGTGCACATTCGCATCGGCAACACACCCCGTGGAAAGCGATACGTGCCGCTGAGCAGTTCGGTGGACGAAGAGACGGAGGCGAACTTGATGCGCCTGGTCATTAACAATTTCCAGAATCCGTCAAGGCGCTATGAGATCCTGGAGCGCTTCAATGCCAACGTGCCGCACAGTGGCCTCAACTACAGTGTAACGCAGGATGTAGGCTTACCCCAAGAAGTGGTTTTCGAGTGATGCTAACAAGTGTTTAAATTCCAGAGCCTTTTTGCCGAAAACAAAGAGAAGCTCATCATGAGTGCCCTGCAGGCGTTGGCCCAGAAGGAGCTGGACAGTCCGACGGCCCAGCTGAGCAACATGGAGCTAGAGGCCATATTCCACGCACTGACACGTCTCCTGGCCAGCAAAGTGGGCTACGCAGCCTTTACCAATCTCCCGGGGTGAGAAATCCTGGTTTAGTGTCATTGAAAACAAATATTTATTATTTAATCCCCTTAAGATTTCGTGAGATCATCGGTACCAAGGTAGTGGCCGCTTTGAGGCGCAAGGATCTGGCTGTGACCTACTCTGCCATTGACATGATCAACTCCCTGATGCATTCAGTGAATGCTGACCACGACCTGAAGCAGGAGCAGTTGAACAAGTCATCCATTCTGTCATCCAAATCGTTCCTGGAAACCTTGCTGAACATGTGGACAAACCATGTGGTAATTGGGAAATAAGTCTTGTAAATGAACTCTTATTTACCGGCCCCTCTCCGTCTTGCAGAGCCATGGCAGCGGTGCTCTGGTATTGTCAGCCATGCTGGACTTTATGACCTTCGCCTTGTGTGTGCCTTACAGCGAGACCACCGACGGCAAGCAGTTCGATATTCTGCTGGAACTGGTCGCCGATCGCGGTCGCTATCTCTACAAGCTGTTCCAGCATCCCTCCCTGGCGATCGTCAAGGGCGCTGGACTGGTCCTAAGAGCCATCATCGAGGAGGGAGAGCTGCATGTGGCGCAACAGATGCAGGCCTTGGCCTTGGACGAGGCGGCGCTGTGTCGCCACTTGCTGGTGGCCCTGTACACCCCCTCCAATGATCCCACCCAGACCACACATCGCCAGTTGTCGCGACACTTGATCGGACTGTGGCTAACGGACAGCGATGAGGCCATGGAGCTATTCAAGCGCATCTTCGTGAGTCCTTATTAGTTGAAATTCTAACCGAATTTCACCCATTAATGTACTTGCAGCCCGCCGGTCTGTTGACCTTCCTGGAGTCGGAGGAGGACGTGCCAGAGTCGGATGTGGAGGAGGACAAGCTGAATTTCCGTGACAATCTTAAGTTTGCAATACAACATTCCAACAAAACCCGCAAAAATGTGATAGAAAAGCATTTGCAAGGCATCAAGCACTGGGGCATGAACCTCATCGAACAGCAGGATGGAGCTGCTCAGGCCTTGAAGAATCGTCCGGTTGTGCTGCGTAATCGCCGTCAGAAGAAGAAGACCTCGGATGCTGTGGTGAATCTGCCTTACTTCTTCTACAGCTTTGCCAAAGATCACAGTCTGCCAAATCTTATCTGGAATCATAAGGTGAGGCTTTCATAGGGCTTCTCTTCCTATTCCTGGTCGAAACTAAGATGTTTACCCGTTACAGACTCGCGAGGAGCTGCGCACGTGCCTGGAGAACGAGCTGCGGCAATTCCTCAGCGATCGGGACTTGGCTGGTCAGATGATTGTGGCCTGGAATTATCAGGAGTTCGAGGTGGCCTACCAATGTCTGGCCGATGAGATCAAGATCGGCGACTACTACATACGCCTGATACTGGAGAAGGATGACTGGCCACAGAACCTGGTGAAGGATCCGTAAGTTCTTTGCTTTCTCCTCTTATATTTTCTAGAGACCTCAAGGGCATCACTTATTGCAGGATTGAACTTTTCAACGCCTTGTACCGACGAGTTCTGTGCCGGCAACGTGTTAACGATGACCAGATGACCGTGTTCTCCCTTCAGGCCCTGGCTAAAGTGTACAGGCGTTACCACAAGGAGATTGGCAAGTTCAACGACATGTCGTACATCCTGCAGCTCAGCGATCGGGTGAGTTTGGGGGACTCTTGAGACCATTTCGTGATTAAACCTTTCTTAAATATTATTTTTTGCTGTAGTGCCTCTCCCCCTCAATGCGCGATGCCCTTATCAACCTCATATCGTGCCTGGTGCTGGAAAAGTCCAACTGTCGGGCCCTCATCGATCATGTTCAGTGCCTGGTGGACCTGATCACCTTGGCCCATTTGCACAAGGGACGGGCTCAGCTCAATACCAAAACAAATGTGATTGAAGCAGGACCGAATATGGCTGCGTACGAGGAGAAGGATTGGTACTACAACATCGAGAAGGATGGCCAGAAGCCGGAACGCCAGGGACCCATCACCTACTCGGAGCTCAAGGAACTCTGGCAAAAGGGACTGATCACGCCGAAGACCCGTTGCTGGGCCATCGGCATGGATGGCTGGCGTTCGTTGCAGCAAATCCCGCAGCTCAAATGGTGTCTCATCGCCAAAGGCACGCCGCTCTACGACGAGACAGAGCTCTCCTCCAAGATCCTGGACATACTGATCAAGTGCACCAGCTTCTTTCCGAGTCGCACCCAAAACGGAGTAGCTGTACTCATCCCGGGGCCGAAACTCTCGCGTAAGCTCTCCGAGTTCATCTGCCTGCCGCATGTGGTGCAGGTTTGCCTAACCCACGATCCGGGCCTGCTGGAGCGTGTGGCCACGCTGCTCTACCAGATAATGGAGGACAATCCGGAGATGTCCAAGGTCTATCTCACTGGCGTCTTCTACTTCATGCTCATGTACACGGGCAGCAACATCCTGCCCATCACCAGATTCCTCAAGATGACGCACATGAAGCAGGGCTTCCGCAGCGAGGAGACCTCGCAATCCGGCATCATGCACCGCAGTATCCTGGGCCAGCTGCTGCCCGAGGCCATGGTCTGCTTCCTGGAGAACTACAGTGCCGAGAAGTTTGCGGAGATCTTCCTCGGCGAGTTCGATACTCCGGAGGTGATCTGGAGCTCGGAAATGCGACGTCTTCTCATCGAGAAGATCGCCGCGCACATAGCAGACTTCACGCCGCGTCTCCGGGGCCATACGATGGCCCGGTATCCGTACTTGGCCATCCCAGTGATCAGCTATCCGCAGCTCGAGAACGAGCTCTTCTGTCACATCTACTACCTGCGCCATCTGTGTGACACGCGGAAGTTCCCCAACTGGCCCATCTCGGATCCGGTGCAGCTGCTCAAGCACACGCTCGACGCCTGGCGCAAGGAGGTGGAGAAGAAGCCACCGCAAATGACCATCCAACAGGCCTACCAGGATCTGGGCATCGACCTCACCAAGACGCCCAAGCCGGACGAGTCCATGATACGCAAGAGCTACTACAAGCTGGCCCAGATGTATCATCCGGACAAGAACCCCAATGGCCGGGAGATTTTCGAGAAAGTGAATCAGGCCTACGAGTTCCTGTGTTCGCGGAACGTGTGGAGCTCGGGCGGGCCGGATCCCAACAACATTGTGCTCATTCTCCGCACCCAGAGCATTCTCTTTGAGCGTTATCCGGATGGTAAGTGCTTGCCTTGGGCTATAAGGTGTTAAAGCTAATTAAATCAACATTATTCACATATCTTGCAGTTCTGCGACCCTACAAGTACGCTGGCTACCCGCAGCTCATCAAGACCATTCGCCTAGAGACCCGCGACGATGAGCTGTTCTCCAAGGAGGCCCAACTGCTGACAGCTGCCTCCGAGTTGTGCTACCACACGGTGCACTGCTCCGCCCTAAATGCCGAGGAGCTGCGTCGCGAGGAGGGCATCGAGGCCCTGCTGGAGGCCTACACTCGCTGCGTATCCATCCTGGGAGTGGACTCCAAGCCGGACTCGCTGCACTATCAGGTCATATCGAACGTGACGCGATGCTTTGAGGTCGCCTGCAACTTTGAGAAGTGCAAACAGAAGATCATCCAGCTGCCGCAGCTGCTGTCGGACGTGTGCCGCGTCGTGTACTTCAAGCACACGCTCTCGGTGAGCCTGGTGACCAGTCTGGCGGCCAACAACTACGATCTGCAGTGCAACCTGTCGAGGAACGGCGTTCTCTGGTCGCTGCTGCTCTTCATCTTCGAGTACGACTACACGCTGGACGAGAGCGGGGTGGAGGTCAGCGACAAGTCCAATCAGCAGCAGCTGGCCAACAATCTGGCCAAGATGGCCGTTCTCGGCTGCATCTCCCTGGCGGGCTACAGCATGGAGCTTCGCCAGAAACCTGTCACGGGTAGTGAGGCAAACTCGCCAGCGGCCAAGCCGCCGCCACCCATCAAGCCGAAACCATCGGTGCCCTCCGGCTCCAACTCTGCGTACACCCAGAACGCTCACAATCCGCTGCAGAGCAAGCAGCTGGCCATCACCAGCGGCAAGGAGAAGGAGCCGGACACCTCGTCCGGCAGCAGTGACACCTCCAGCTCCACGCCCACCGACAGCGAGCAGCAGCACCTGGTGCGGAGCAGTCCCAGTGCCATCCAACAGAAGTACATTGTAACGGGGGAGGCGAAGAACACCCTGATCAAGCAGGTGCTCGACCGCCTGCTCACCCGCTACATAGCGAATCAGTTGGCCACGGGACGCGACAGCGATGTGCTCAAGCTGCTGACGGCAAACACGCGCAATCCCTACCTCATCTGGGACAATGGCACCCGTGCCCAGCTAAAGGACTTCCTCGAGCAGCAGCGCACAGCCTCCGCCAAGGAGACGCACGAGGATATCGCCCAGGTCTATGAGCTGATCTCCAGCTTTGAGTTTGATGCCCACAAGTAAGTGTAAGCCCAAGGAGCAGGATGAATGACTTCCCTAACATATTTTGTTTACTCCGCAGAGACGAGTTGCAGATTGGCGGCATCTTTATACGCATCTACAACGACATGCCCACCTACCCGATAGCTCAGCCCAAGCTCTTCATCATGGATCTGCTGGAGTACTTAAAGCACGCCTATCAGTTTCTTCAGTACAAAAAGAATCCGTCTGCAGCGGCCGCTGCCGCCTCTTCTGCTGTCGCAGGGGCCCCCAAAATGGGCAGCGATGGCATTCTAACACCCACTCTGGCGCCCAATCATCCGCAGCTTCAGGCGGCGACGGGCAGCAAGCCCGGCACCACCTTCGACGAAGTACTCAACGCCTACAATCGCTCCAAGAGCCGAAAGAAGCTAGAGACGGACGCCCAGGCGGAGCAGCACTTGGCCCTGCAACAGAGTAAATATGACTTTGCCAGCGATGGGCAGCTAGAGCTGCACATCACCATGGTGCTCAAGGCTCTGATTGCGGTGATCAAGACAAATGAGGAGGTGGAGATCCAGTGCATAGGCAACTTTGACATGATCTTCGGCTTTCTCGCCAACAACATATTCACAGACGTAAGCGTGTGCGGCCCAGGGAGCTAGAAATCATTTAATAATACTTCTGTCTTCCCCCAGAACTCCACAGTTAAGGCGGTGGCCTTGGAAGTGGTCGCCCTTGTCTCACGCAACAAGGAGTGCGTGTCGGAGGTGGCCGCCTGCGAGATCCTGGGCAACTATCTGGTGGCCCTCAAGGACCCGGAGCTGCGAGCAAGCCAGGTGAAGGTGCTGGAGACGCTGTCGGGCCTGATGAACGTGCAGGAGATGATCAAGGAAGCGCAGGCCAAGGGCGCCGCCATTTATCTGCTCGATATGTTCTGCAATTCGCGGAATCCGCAGATACGCGAGATGTGCGCCGAGATTCTGGCCAAGATGACGGCGGACCGACTGAGTGGGCCCAAGGTGCGCATTACCGTGTCGAAATTCCTGCCCGCCCTGTTCATCGATGCCATGGTGGAGTCGCCGCCCACATCCGTGCAGCTCTTCGAGTCGATACACGAGCACCCGGAGCTGATATGGAATGACTGCACGCGAGCGACGGTCTGTGATGCGGTGTCCGAGTCTTGCGAAAGGTAAACAGTTGAGAAGTTCCAGTTTGTTGTCCTTCTTTAACCCCTGCTCTTTCCACAGATTCTATCAGCTGCAGAAGGCGAATCCCCGCCATGTGTGGAAGGATCCGGAAATACTTAAAGACATTGTATCCAACGAGATTGTGGTGGCCGGCGTCTACCTCCGCCTGTTTGTCAGCAATCCCGCCTGGACGCTGCGCAAGCCCAAGCAATTCCTCTCCGATCTCCTGGACTTTGTCGTCGAGCAGATAAGCAAGAGCTCCTCCGAGCAGGATGTCCTGGACCTGTCCACCACAGCGCTGGTGGAGCTGCTACGTTCGCAGCCGAACCTCTCTGACGATATCCCGGTGCTGGGACACATACCGAAGCTGTTCAATCTGCTGTCGGTGCAGCCAAAGAACACGCTGTCAGTATTACATCAGCTTTCGCTATCTGAGGTTGGGTCTTGCAGAACTTCGGAGATATAGAATCGTTGTAATGCCTTCCCTTATCTGTTTTTTTTTTCAGTTCTGTGTGAGTGCCATTTCGCAGACGGAGTGTGTGGCGCCATTGAAGAAGTGCATGGAGCACAATCGGGACTGCATTGAGAAGGCCTGTGAGACTCTAAGTCGCCTCTTCAAGCACCAGCACGTGAGTTGTCCCTTCTCTTCGCTGAAATCCCTTTTAAATCGAAAATTCTTGTTGCCTTTCAACAGGATTCCCTGATTAGCCAATCGCTGGAGGTGGGTCTCATACCGTTTATGCTGGGACTCCTGGACAGTCGCCTGGAGTTCGTGGACAATCCTTCGGCTGTGAAGGCGCAAATCGTGGCGGCGCTCAAGGGCATGACGCACAACCTGAACTACGGCGACCGGGTAACGCAAATCTTGCTCAAGCATCCCGTGTGGGCCGAGTTCAAGGATCAGCGCCACGATCTTTTCATCGCCGACACCAACATACGTGGCTATCTAACGGGTAGGTGGAGCTATCTATCGACTTTCTTTCAGCTTCCTAATTCCTTTCCCATTGAAGGTGTCAATCCCACGGCTGGCTACCTTACGGCGGGACCTGCGCAAAGCGTGGAGGTGCTCACCTCGCCGCCGCCCATCGATCGCGACGATCCTTCGGCCCGTCCACCAACCATCGACTAGCGAATTATTCCCTGCCGGACCAAAGCTAATGCTGGGTCTGGCCTCTGAAGCCTTCGATTGCCACGGAATCTGACACCTGGACACGGACACGAACCTTGCACGCGTTTCACCCAATTATTGTATTAAACTTTTGCATATTTTTTACACACTCGCAGCCAACTGTACGTAGCGTGGAAGCGGCGGACGCAGCCGGAACATATTATTATTAAAACTGTATCAAAGTTTCATTTTTTATATTTATAAAAGAAAAGATTTGTATAAATAATTAGCAAATAGTTTATACACAAAACGTAAACAACCTAACTAAAGCATGCATAAAGTGATTATACATATTATGGAATAAAGCCGATTCATTAAAAATGAATTAAAAGTGTGTTTTTGATCATTTATTTAATTAAATCATAATATCAGTTTTTTCATTTTCAAAAGTGCGAGTAAGCTTTTCAGTGTTCTATTGTATTTTTGTAATTGGTATTTTTGTAATTTAGTATATTTTCAGTATTTTTTGTAACAAAAACGCGTTAGGGTATGTTAGTACATATTTTTTATTCCAGCTGTTTTTGTGAAAAGTAAACAAAATAAAAATGTCGCTGGTTGCAGATTATAGCGACACCGAGTCCGAGTCCGACGACGAGAGCAGCTCCGAATCCTCCACTAGCGAGGAGATCAATCCGTATGGTCTCACCTTGGCCAATATATAACCAAATATTCAAGTTTCTCCCGTTTGTTTTAGGCCACCGCCAGCGGAGAAGCCGCCACCAAAGTTGCCCAGTGCCAGCCAAGTACTCGCCCCCGGAGCGGGCAAGGGAGATGTGTTCAGCAATCCCTTCCTGGAGGCGGAGCTGCACAAGACCGCCTCCCTCGAGCGACACGTGAAAATGGTCAGCAATGATACGCATCTGCAGCTGAAGAACGGACGCAAGATCTGCTGGAACTTCCGGAGAGGACGCTGTCGCTTTGGCACCAGCTGCCAGTATGCCCACGATTCCGACTTGTCGGTGGATGAAGCGGGTGGGGCAAGTGCACCAGATCCGCCAGTTCCAGCTGAACCCATCAAGCAAGCCGTAGCAGCTGGGAGCTCGTCGAAGCGCAAGCGACCCGGTCTGGGCGATGCCCTGGAGCCTGGCAAGCGGGTGATGAAGTCCTACAAGCAGAAAAACAATCCAAACAATCCCTTTGCCCGTCGCTAAACCACTCCAGCCTCTGTGATGCGCAGCAGACAAGTGTCGCCTGCAGGACCATAGGTGTTTGATAGGACATTCACCAGGCGCAGGCCGTCGTCATGGCTGGAGGAGGTGGCGGTGGCTTCCTCCGAGCGATCGTAGCTTTCCTCTTCATCCGCACTCACGGGAAGCTCCAGGGACAGTCTCAGCGTACACACCGATGCCCAGTAGACACCCAGCATGGGCCTGTCTTGTGGCAGCGCAGCCTTCTCATCACTGTTGCCATCATCCTCGCCGTCATCAATACAATTATCTGTTAAGACAAAAGTAGTAAATAGATTCCAAGCTTAAAGTATGGTGTTCACCTTCGTCCGTGCCAGAGAAGGATACGTTGCCGATGATAAAGGCCACGCCGCACACAGCTAGTTTACGGATTCCACAAGCCAGCTTGGTCAGCAAGGATTGCCTGTGCTTGACCATCCTATCGCCGCGATAGTGAACATAGCACGGCACGAGGGAATCAATTACAACCAACTTTGTTTCCAAGGCCTCTTTGACCTTGTCGGTCAGTTGCTGATCGAGGGTCCTGAGCACATCAATTAAATCCGTATCTGTCGGAGCCTGGACCACGTGAATGGCCCGCATGGCTCTGTCACAGGTTGCCGTATCCATATTCCTCGCCAGGAGCATGTCTTGTATCCTTTTGAAAGAGAAATCCCGCTTGGTATCGATAAAGAGTACTTGCTGGGAATGTTTCCACACAAAATTCAGCGCCATGGTGTACATCAATTGGGTCTTTCCCACTCCTGACAGGCCACAGACCTCCCAGACTCGGCCACTCTTGAAAGGCTGCTCCACGGAGTCCAGCAACTTGTCCAATCTATTCGGGATGTAAAACTGAGCATCATAATCCTGGGAAAGTGCGTCAAGGACTCACTCTTCCATGCCCGTGCCATAGTCCACTTCGGGGGGACTTTCCACTTGTGACTCCTTCAGCCAAAGAAGCGCCAGCTCTTTCTTCAGTTCCAGCACAGACTCCACTTTGATGGCCAGCACTTCGTGGAGTTTCTTCTCTGTTGCCTCGTGGAACTCGATCAGTGTTTCAATATTGTTTTTACTGAGCAAATTTAGTTGATACTCAGATAGTTGTTGTCCCGTGGAAGTTCGCAGAATCATATTTTTAAGGTTCATTTTACGCGCGATTTTTGCTTTTGTTATTATTTTGTTTATGAACTCGATGTCGATTTTTCACACTTCGATCACGATTGTTGTTTAGGCTCGATACTTTTTCGATAGAATGGCGGTAAGTTTGAATTTGGTGTAACTTCAATACTTACATAAGATGCTTTATAATAAAATTGCAAGTTTAGCCCTAATGTTCTTAATTTAAACTTAAATTCTAAGTTATAAGCGACAACATGTTTCCCAGTGGCTTGCGGTAGAAGAAAAGTTAATAGTACAATTTAATTTCAAAACTATATCGAATCGATCACTGATTAACTGTATTACTTTGTCGCCTCCCAACATGCATATTAATGAGTGTATATCTTTGTTAAACACAGTTTAACTCTTAATTTAGATAAGGCACGTCGTGCCAATAAGAAAAAGTCCCCAACGAGCAACTGCCAAGCTCAAGACTGACTCACGTACGGGGATCACACATACAGTGCACGCCCAATAAAGTCAATGTTAATTGATCATTAATCATAACAAACATTTGCACTACACTTTCGATAAGCACTGTATGCTCAGGGGAAGTAAGAAACGGCAAAAAATCTAAGCTTACTCTGAAATTCATTCAGTTTTTTTCTCCCTATGTGATGATAAGCTCATTGAAGGAGCGCTTACTTTATGTACATGGCATTCGAATGGAAATCCCAGCCAAGAGAGCAACTCCCACACATAAGCGTATGTGTCTTTATCTGCAATCGTATCCGTGCTCGTCAGAGGCACTGAATCAATTTCAGACTCAGTTTAGAGTCAAAGATGAACGAGGAACCGCATGCCCACGAAACGCTGGTGGCCAAGGCCCGGCGACCAGGACACAGGGATCCCGAAACGGGCAGCACAAGTAGCGAGGAGAGTCTGGCTGGAAGCGTTAGTTCCGTGGTGCCAGTAATTGCTAGTCAAGAACGGCCGCCAGAGACTCCACCAGTGATTCAGCAATCCTGGAGAATCTATCTCCTCGAACCCTTCATTTTGATTCTTCTCTTCGCCTACAACTTTTCCTGTAAGTTCCCTGAAAATATGTAAGTTTGACTTTGTCTAGAGGTGTTTTCTCATGGATTTCAGCCACTGTTTTGAAAAACGAAGTCATCTACCAGAGCTGCACGGCCGGGTTTGGTTATCCGGATAACGTTTGCCGGCTGCTGGGCACTAGGAATGCCACGAACGAGACAAAGGTATGGAATGTATTCTTAATGTAATCAATAATAATTTTATTAATATTCCAGCGAATTGAGGAGGAGGTGCAACCATATGCTGCTCGGGTGACGCTGGTCATGCGAATGGTGGAGTGCTTTATTCCGGCATTCTGTGGACTCTTTGCCGGCGCCTGGGCAGATCGCTATGGACGCAAGCCGTTGCTCATGTGCTCCTTTTTAGGTGGGTTCTAGGTAGCCCTTCTCATCCTAATCTTAATCTCCTAAGCAGGCTATGGCCTGCAGTATCTGATCTCAGC
>JAEIIF010000464.1:0-17518 GCA_018874455.1 Drosophila trapezifrons
TTAGACACCTTTTTAAGTGATTTCAAAACACTAGTGATTTCTGGAGCACCCCCGATAATCCTAGTTTGCCTTAAATAATATTTATGTGGTTATTAATGCTAAATTCGTTCAATTTTATTTTAAAAAGGCAAATGGACATAATAAACCCCCCCATTTATTTAAATTTATATATGGAGGGTGCCCCAGAAATTACTAGGGTTTTTAAAACACTTTAAACGCAGCCTAAAAGTATGCATTAAATTATTATATGCACCAAATTCAGTGCAAAATTGTTTTTTTTTTTACGATGACACATTTGATGACATTATTTTGGACACATTTTGAAACTTATTTCAAAGTTCTAGTGATTTCTGTACCATTCACGATATATTTCGTAAATATGACATAGTTTTTTAAATGATTAATGAATTAAGTCCCGAATTTCCTTGAAATACTTAAAGCTTATTAATAATTGCAATACTATAATTATTATTGATTCACTCTAAGTTAATTGCAATTTTTTCCTGTGTTCCGGAGTAACCAACTGGGGGCAGCTGCTGCCCAGGGAAAAAAGGGAGGAAGTGCAAACAAAAACGCTGAATGGAAAACAAATTTTCTGTACTTGTTTTTATTTACAGTAGACGCAAAAAAAAAAAGCAGGAGAAAAAAACCAAGACGAAAAATAACAGAAAAGTTTTCAATTCAATTTGTGGCGGCAAAGTGCAAGCGTTGATCCCCAAAAAGCATTCCTCAGATATAAGACAGCTGCACTCGCTCCCTCTCGCTCCCATTCCCCCCAACACACACACAAGTGCAGTGACTGTGTGTGACCGTGCGTGTGTGTGTGTGTGTGTGTAAACTTGGAGCGCAATGTAAATAAACAAAGCGCCAAAGACAACAAAAACAATCGAGGCACTGATTCGAAGAGAAGAGCCAGCGAAGAAAGAACCAAGTTTGCACCTTCTTCTAGCTTCTATCTTTTTTTCTTTGATTTTCAAATTGATAAACAGAGCTCGAGAGGCGGTAGAATCTATCTTCTATAACTAGGGGCTTTTGTAGGCAAAGGTGTCAACTTGTCGGAACTCACAAACCGCATACAGACGGTCGTATATCTGAGGTGCCGTTTATTTAGATGACAGCCCGTAATATATAGAGTCTCTGGGAAAAAACTCTATTACACAAGCGAGTACGGAAATTGCCGCTCATTAGGGAGCTTTTGTTCAGAGATGCTGCAAAGGGGGGCTAGGGTCTGGTCTGTAGGAGAATTCATAAACCAAAAAATCCCAGAAACGTGTCGGCCTTTCACGATAATATGCGGTTCTTTGGGTTGGCCTTTAAATGTTTAATACAATAAACACGCAATATGTTTCAGTTAGATGTTAAAATTAAACTAATATTGAAAGAAAATAATTTTCTGTTTTGTTTTTCCATTATTTTAAGCATTCTGCAAATCAAGAAATACATGGAAATTCTTTGGAATTAATTCAAGGCTTATCATTAAAAAACAAAGCCTATCTTAGAGCGTTTCTAAATCAAGCAAACCGAACAGAGTATTTTTCTATAAAGAGAACCCCTTAGTCGACTCTTCTCTACAAAAATATTGCGAAATGTTAACATTTTTTTTGCAAATGCATCACCAATGGATTATGATCATCAGGCATTGCAAAATTGTTTGTTTTATGAGTCGGGCATACAAACAAATACAGATATATGTGAGTTTGTGTATAGTATGGATGCAGATCGGCAGATCTGAGCTATGCCCGCCATTTGCAAACAGCTTTTAATATCAAACAGCCCCGAATTTTGTCGGCTGGTGTGTGCATTATGTACGAGAGTACATCGGCTTTTCGTGCTGTACAATTTTTTCGCATTTGCACATTAATTTATTTATATGCATAAACATTTGCATGCTATTCGACTTGGCACACCCTGACCCAACAGAACCCCCCCAAAGCCCCCCACTTCGACCCACTTTACTGGCCGGCGGCTGGCATTGAGTCAGAGCCCCAAAGAGAAAAACACAGTCGAACTTCCTTAAATTCAACTAATCGAACTCCGAAACTGGGAAGGGTTTGAGGTCGGTATGTAAGGCTTAGATAGGGAAATTTTAGTATTACACTTTCGTATCTTCTTTTTTAAAGAGCATTGAATATTTAATGTTTTATACATGAAAATAATTGAGATAGTTATATAGTTACGACAGAAAACTTAGACTCTCTAGAAGTATTTAAGTTTACGAAGAATTAGGACTATTGGGGTTCTACAGAAATCACGGGCGTTTTTAAATCCCTTAAAAAAGTGTCTTAAAGTATGCTACAAAACGAGTCATCATATAAAAATCTGAACTGGCACTGAAACATTTTATTGCATACTTTTAGACACCTTTCAAAGGTATTTTAAAACCCAATTTCAGCGGCAAGCCCGAATATAACGTATGTTATTTTATTTAAATTTGAAAAATGTGTACTTTGTTTTGATTTTGATGAAATCAAGCATATTTCTCAATTTTTTGTCAACAATAATAGTTTTTAGCGAAAGATTAAACCTAAACTAAGCATATACTTTTGGGCCAGGGTTTAATTTAACCTTCCCTTAAACTTACAAAATAAAAATATGTAAGTCAGAAATATGTATATAAGTCTTATAGAATCCATACTGTACCGAGAGAGAGAGGTACTCAATGTGAGCTGTAAATTAGCCAGCGACAGCAGCATCGGTAGCAACGACTAGCAAATGGCGATTTTTCGCATAGAGATCATAATATCTTCAAGATACAACTTATCGAGCGAGAGCAAATTGCGACCAGATATTCGTACAACTCGCGGCTTGCATAACGCGGCCAAGCGAGTGAGCAATATTTACCGATCGTTCGAATATTTTGTTAGCCCCCAAAACCACCTCCTCCTCCTCCTCCCTCCCCCCGCTGCAATTTGTAGTTGCGAAAAATTCGTTTGTAGTGCGCGCGCGCTTTTCTTTGCATTTTTGCCCAAGTCAATTAGAAGTTTCCGGTCCACGACGCGATTCGCATACAAAAGACATCACCACCGCCAAAGACAAACGATAAGCGAAATTAAGAAATCATAAAGTTGGAAAAAATAAATACATTAATTTTAAACGTTTTTGGCGGCCTTTGCGGCTCCCATTTGGGAGCATTATTTTTTTGGGGGCTGGCAAATTAATGAAGTACAAACCCAACATATTAATTGCAGTTAACGACCTACCTCCGAGCCAAACCGAACTCAAAACCGATAATCAAACGCACAAATCAAATCCAAGCCAGCAAAAAGCAAAAAGCAATCATCATGATCAAAGCGAAAGACTCGACGTGGCTGCTGCTCATTTGTCTGCTAATTGGACAATTCTACGGTAAGTCAAGGACTCGCCTTAATGGCCCATAAAATCAAAGAACTAATTTACAAACAACACGATCAGATATTGAGCCACCAAAGTGGTTTCCATCGAGAGCTTTCTTACAGGGGAAATTCCGGGAAAATCTCAGTCAAAGACACAGAAAGAGAGAGTTGTAATGAATGTGTAATATTTTTATGAGTACTTGTAAAGATAAGAAAATGGGAAGACTTGAAAGTGCAGCAGAAGAAGCCTCAGAAAGGGGCTATAAAATGAATAAAAATCAAGCTAATATTTGAAATGGGAAAAAAGAGAAAATATAAGTATCCTGGGGTTCGTTTAATTTGGGATAATAACAACTACAGACCTTTAGAAATAATTAATTTACATGTATGTCTTCTTAAATCGCATACTCCATTTTAAAATATAAATAAATCATTTTTAAAGATCCTTATTTCTTAGGCAGATCCGTATTTAAACAGAATTTAAATACGAAAATACGAAGTCTTTCTCAATAATGTGTTTATTTCCTCTGCAATCATTTCTTTTTAAAAATGTTAAATGAGCTTATATTTAAAGAAACATTTCCCTTTCAAATTCAAGAAACGGGGTTATCTTGTATCAATTTACTCAAAATTAATAACCGCAGAAAAGGAGAAATGTTTTTAAGCCATTGAAGCTCATTAGGAAAATATAGGAAAATTTCCAAGGAAACAGTTCCTTATAAAAAGATTCCTTATAGAAATAAAGAGAAGAGGAAATTTCGCATTAATATTCTCTAAATTCTAATATATTCTTTTCCTGTGCAATCATTTCTTCATTTATAAATGCTTATAAGCAAGAGATCTCCTTATTTGAAATGAGGATAAAATGAGATAATTTTTAATGATACATTTCCTTATGAGCCCAAGCTAATGGGCTATTTGGTATTAATGAATCTTTTACGTTTCCTGTCAAATAAATTCTTTAAAATAGTGATGACTAGCTGGAGGCTTCTTTTGGTAATTTCGAATGACACATTTCCTTAACCTTTTGTAAACAAATAACTTAACGACCAATTAGTCCCCTAAGCTATGCAATTTTTTAATTCTTTAACCAAATTGGCATAGTTTATTTCGGATTTAAGTGTGTCTTTTTATCTGGCAATCAAAAGTAAAAAAATGGGAAGCACCCTTAATATATAGGGAAAAGGGTATAGTAACTTCCAATGACACATTTCCCCCTATCCCACTTCGTTCGGGGCTAGTTCATGGAACTGGAAATTACAGTATTTTACATATTTCCCCACAGCAAAAGCTGATTATTAATGGAATTATTTCAAGCACACCCCGAACCTTATCTGGAGTGAACCTAATTGATCCCCTATTGCCTTAACTTCTAGATTTCTTTTAATTTACACAAAACGAACGTACGAAAGTCAAAGTCTTGCGGCGTCGCCGCGGTTCAATGGGTCTACGTAAGTTTCCAGAAATTATGAATTACCGAATATCATCGGACAGAAATAGGTAATGAGCCGCCGCTCGCTATCGAGTCGTCACGAACCTCCCCCCCCCACGCACACATGGACGGACGGGAAAGCTTCCAGATAAGCTCGCTGGCCCGTGTAGGTGTGAGCCAGAGCCACGTGCGTTTGTAGGGCTGGCTCTGGGCTTATCTTTTGCGTAAACTGAACTGAATGTAGGTGCCAGTTGGTGCGGCTGGAACAACAAGCATATCTTATCGCCGGAGAGAGGCAAACACTTATCTCTCCGCTCGGCAAGTTAAAGTTAAATTTCATTCGCTTTTGGAATTATGGCGCAAATTGCTGATAACGGTTAACATTCCATTTCACGTACACCTCGGCAACGTCTGCTGCACGCACTGAAAGCGCGCTGGCTTGGAAACTCTTCTACTTTCTTGCTTTCTTGCTTTCCCAGTTTCCACTCACCCCGAACTTTCCTCCCACCATTTACCCGGGTGCCATGTGTTCTGCAATAGGACTACAAAAAATAAATAGAATAAATATTTGCCATGCACGAAACGAGACGCTGTGCAAAGAATGCCATTTTGATGTCGAATTTTTGCTCGTAAACTTATTTTTTGCCTTCTGGCTGTTTCACAGAGAGAAATAATGCTGAGCATTGTCCTTAAACTGGGTTTATTTGGCTTAGAAGGTGTCTTAATGTAGGTTGAAGTTGTCTAAGTTCAGTTATGGGCTTACATATTTTTTCATCTTAAAATACCTGAAATTAGAATTTGTCTAAAACTTGAAAATTTTAATATAAAATACAGATTTCTACATATTTTGTAATACAAATACCCTCAAGCATATTTCAATCGAAATGTATGCGTTATATAATTTAAATCTGAAGTGTGCAACTTAGTTGGAAAAGCATTTCTGACTGAAATCTTACCTTGTGCAACCCTGTAAAGTTTTTAAATAAATTAAAGTTTAAATGAAATTATAAATAATTGATCAGCATCACCAGTCCGAGTCGATCTAGCCGTCTTTCTTTTCCTTGCTTTTGCTACGCAGACTAAGCCCTCAGTTTTGGAACGACTGGAATCGAACGTTTTTTAAAAGCTGCAATAGAAACAAGTTTTTGTTTTGAAGCCATTTTCCTGTCTTTAAAAATCGATGTTTAAGTATCCTTAAAGTTTCGTTCTTTCTAATTAAAACTCTCTCTTCGAAGTTTAAACTCTTGATATAATAATTTTTCTAAATGTATGGCTATTGTTTGTTTTATTTCAAGTGGATTTCGATTCCTCCATGAAAAACTTCCTGTGTATGCGAAACGCCCCCTGAATTTCAAGTTATCTGATGTCCCAGGGCATAGGCCACGACGATGTGTTTTCGCTAGAATATTCCAATATTTATATACTATATGTGGGCTTTTAATTAAAAGTGAATATTATCCAATTTTAGCCATGAGATAAGGCCGAGCGGATAACCACACACAGTATTTAACACTAAAGCGAACACAACACACACATGTGGGGGAATTTGGAACTTGGCATTCTCATATGTCAATATTCTCTGGCTGCTCCAAAATATCCAAGAATGTTTGGCCTACAAACAAGTTGCCCCAGTCAATTTGTACAATCTTTCATAATACGAGTACGAGTACTCGCTACGACCCAACAAAAATATTTGTTTTCATGTTTTGAATTCTTTTTCAGTTGCAGAACTCATAAAAGACTTGATAAAGACTTGGCCCTAATGGGAATTTGGTTTATTTACACCGAAAACAGATAGACATTTTCAAGGTTAGCCAGCTCCATTCCCTTGGGGGATCTAATAAAACATTGTTCCCAGAATTGGCGATTAAGTACCCTGCATATACTTATGTATATATACGATCTGCATGCATAAATGCTTAGCTGACTTTTCGGCGGCGGCTCTTTTCGGTGTTTTCCGAAAACAACGAAATGATCAAATTACGCATTCGCAAGTCGAGCGATCGCCGGCAACGTTCGCTTTCCAAAAATAAAGATCGCATAATAAATCAGTGATTTGATCAATCAAAATGCTTCGGCTCCTGCTTTTTCGGAGGGTGCGGAGTGAATGCGTGGCCCCACCCATGGATTTGGGGAGGAGGAGGAGGAAATCGATTTGCCGATTCAATTGATTTCAATTTAATTTTCCATTTATTATGTGTTTGTGTTTTGTCGGCTGTTCTCTTCGTTTATTGTGTGTCTCTATGCAAATTCATGGAATCGAATTATGTATACAGTGGAGTGTCTTTATAACATATTCGTTTTTGTGACTTTTGATCTTAAGTCTGGTCATTTATTGTAGGTTTCCTTGAACTATAATGAAAACAAAAACCATACTAATTTGTGTTTATTGGAAGCTTTTTAGAAATATTACTTTAATATGTTAAATACTTATTTAATAATTTGTTTTTATGATCTGATATCGCTTTGGATTTAAAATCAATTAAAAAGGTGTACAAAAGTATGCAACAAAATATTTTAAAAACCCATTTACCTAGTATTCTTTGCATTTGTAAGGTTTACGATATTGTAGCATACTTTTGGACACCATTTCAGTTGATTTCAGACTTGAAGGCGATTTCTGATGAACCCATGATCAGAGCAAGTATTGAAAACTATTTAAAATCCTTCTACACGTCTGTAATACTTAAATTCGAGTGATTTAAAGCCTCCAGGGTAATCCTCCAAAGTAATACTCCGTGAAATAAAATAAATATCCTCATAAAATAGTCTCCAAACGTAAAATGAGATAGTTCGGTACAAGAAAGATCGACTGTTGGCTCCCAAAGCTCTGACCACTGGCCCCGATGTCTTTGGAACTCACCCAGTTCTGGGCACTTTAACGACCCCCGTCACAATCGGACTTCTCCATCGACTTGGACATGACATGTCGATTAAGGAATGTTTCCCCCTCTCGGCCAAATCTGGATGAGGTTTCCTTTCGAGTTCCGAGAGATTTCGAAAATGCTGTGCATTTAGGATTGGCAAGCGGCTGCGGCTGCGGCGAGTAGATGCCATCATTTATTTATACACATTTCATTGACTCAGCAGACTTGGGCGAGGATGTGTCGATGTGGGCCATTCTAGATTTGTTTACTTATTGACCTCATAACTCATCCGCGTCTGTATGCGATATCTCATGCGTCTACCGGCCACAGGCGGGACATCAAATAACGAAAAAACAACGTAGTGATCATGGGAATTGGCGATCAAACAGACGGACTTGCATATAGCATCGGGAGTCTTGAACTGAATCTTGAATGGGAGTTATCAATGGTCGGCCGAGACGGTAGAAGGCGATTTCCCTCCCTGTCCGACCTTGCTGATAATGCGATTGGAGTGGAGTGACTGGCGCCTATGGCCAGGAAACCTCGTAAATGAGGTTTACATAATGAATACACACTCGGAATCTGGGGCGCAGCAATGAAAATATAATTGCATTCCCAGGAAAGAGCAACTGCCATGCCTCTTCTTAACTATTTAGTAGTGAAAAGTTGTCCAGGCTAGGCGACAATTCCATTAATGCAGCTGAAACCTATTTAAATATTAATGGCATGCTTTTAAAACCACTTTTAATTATATCCTAGCTGGTATGCTTCATTAAGGACACATTTAATACTCAATAATGTAGTAAGACTTTCACTAACTGGCTTTGCTTAGTTAACATTTAAAACAGCTTCAATGCGATGTGGATTTTATATCTTTTATGTTAAGGAGTGCCACAGAAAACTCGATTGGTTTTAAGGATATTAGTTAGAGAAGTTGCTTTAATAACTTGATATATATTTATCAATTAAGAGAAAATACAACTTTTATGGCCTGCAACTGCCCTTGACTATGATTAAGCTTCTAACCGCACTAAATGCTGCACCGTAAAACGTGCCCTGACAGGACACTGGTGGGTTGGTGGGCCATTCTGACTGTCTGCGCCATACAATGATTTCTACAGAAGGAAGGAAGAGGAGTAAGACTTGATTAAATTAGGAAAACCAGACCACGATTGACCTAAATAGGTTTAAATAGGTATTTACCAAACCAAGATATGTCTAAGCTAGACCCAAAACAGATTTGAATCCATATTACAGACTCAAAAACAAGCTTCGAAATCGATTACATAGACAGATTTTTAAAATAATAAACATCTGCTGAGAATTCCAAACAAACCCACGCCAAAACTTGCGAGTCGCCATAAACATTTGAACATGACTTCATCTGCCAGGGAATGCAAAGTCATCAAAAGTTGGCCCGGAGTGAAGGAAGTAACCAGCGACAAATTCCCGACGACGTCCCAATGCCAATGCAGGCCACAAATGGCCATTGTGTGTAACATTGAACTCGAGTTTAGAGACAAAAGGAGTGGCAGGACTGGCAGGGGAGGTCGTGAGAGAGAGGTCTGGATGAGAAGCTGGCGCCGCGACATCCTGACGCCTTTGTTCCACTCGAAACGATTGCACTGGGGTACTAGGAGATGGAGATGGAGCTGGGGATGGCGATGGAGATTGGGGGTGTCGTCGCAGCCAGTGGCAGTGTGCAAAAGTGCGAAAGGGAGAAGCCCATCCATCCATATGGATGAACTTAAGACCGAGTGGCCTGTTGTTGCCGGGGAGCTGCTGGAGCTGTTTTTTATTTGCAACCCCCAACATCGATCCAAGGACGACGGCGCTGCTCGCCCAAGGGGGCTGGATGACGCATGTGGCCCCCTTGAATCCCTTGGCTGACTTTTGGCGCTGACCTACTTGCAGACAACAATTGCGTGGAGTCCGCAGTACACTCGGGATGTATCCGCATCCGTATCCATGGAGTGCAACCTTGACACCGGCCAAAGATTGCAGTTACCAGTTAGCTTCCAGATCACTTCGGTGAAGGTCCCCATGCTGCTCTTGGCCAGCTTTTATATCTGTTTTTATTTTATTTTTTTTTTTTGATGTCGGAGTGCCCCAGACCATAAAAGGGGCGTCTGAGCGGATGGCGAGGCGAGGTTGGATAAGATTGCTGCCGGCTCCGACTTTTGGCTCGAGTGCTCACCTTAAAAAGCTTTTATCGACCAGTGATAACGAGTTTAGCCGAGACTTGCGTAATCCCGACAATATCCATCATAACCTTATACGACGGCCGTGATGGAGTTGGTGTCGTGACTCACTCAACTGTCGGCCGTTAGATGTCAAGTGAGAGCCGTCAGCGGCGCATATGGCATGCAAATTGTTATGGCTAATACATAAAAGATTGCGGCCGCTAAAAATTGCTCATACGATTTGCATAAATCCTCCATTGCGGCCGGGAGAGTAGAGTCATCATTCTTATGGGGAAAACATTTAACAATCCCAAGTCCCTTCGACTGTACCTGTACCTGTACCTGCTTTTATGGCCTGCGGTAATTTACCCAGAGCTTAGATACGTCTTCTTTTCATATCTAGCTTGGTTATCTGCCTGGGAGATTATCTGATTATTATTTCTGATGTAGCTGGCAGAGGTTCTAGATTCTCTGCAAGCTATGGTAACTTTCCAAACTGGACCTGACTAAGAGCAAATATTATTTGTAATCAATGGCGAGTATCTACAGATATCCATAGCGATATCTCCCCCTAGTTCCTGTTTCGAGCTCATTTCCGTTCTCTCATAAACGAGTTCTTTGTGGCAGAAGCGACCCTTTGATTGGAAGCAGAAGTAGCTATGGATGTTGGGTGATTTTTATCAGTTCCAATTAAGTCTGGAACCACTTAGGGCCCCAGTCTGTTTGTGGTGACTCACTGATGCACCTTTCCTATATATCTTAGTTACGTAATGATCGGAACATTTTTGTTGTATTTATACTGCCAAAACAAGGCTTGTATAATGAACATTAATAATTTAATTAGCTTACTGTAGGTGGCTATAAAATGTGTGTTTCCTTCATAAAGTTGGGAGGTGCAATTTAATCAAATTTAAACATGACACCTGTAGACTTTATGAGTAGCAGGTGCGATCTTAAAGCGTGACTTTTCCAATTAATATTTATGACAATCCATTAAAAAGTATAGATTTCGTTGGGAGTAAGAGTAATCTGGGTAGATTTTAAAGCGTTTAGCAGTTAATGCTTTAATGGAAGAGATTAATAGATGAATTTAATGATCTTGAGATAATTTATAGAGATAATTGAGATAATTTAAGTCAATTTTTATCTGAGGAATTCGTTGGGTATACAAAGAATGAATTGGGGAAGTTTATCGACTGGAAAAGTTTGATAATATATCATATCGACATCAATATCGCGCTCAATATCATATCGAAAATATCGTAAAGTTTGATATACCGAAATTAGAAATATCGAAAAATATCTCTTTTATTTATCTTTTCTTGCATTTCTTATTCGTCCGATATATCAAACAGAATATCGATTTATCGCACTTATATCGCAACATTTTAATATCGATTTCGGGAAAAAACTCTCTTCATTATCAATATATCGATATATTCGAGCATTCCTAAAATAAATAAATTATAAAATAATTTACTGAAAGTATTTATTTATTATTTATCATATTATTTATCAATATCCCTTTTCCAGGGCGCTGCCAAGGATCCCCCATAGATGGCGGTGATGCAGACTATCAGGAAGATGACTACGACTACGGCGATTTCGATGATATCGCCAATGAAACAGTCAAGGGCGATGTTGCGCCCACCTTAGTACTTGATCTGCCGCCGCCCTATTTCGAGGATAACGACATCAAGATCGAGGCCAAGCCGGGTGACAATGTCGTACTCAACTGCGATGCTAGGAATTTCCAGCGTGAGTTCCCACTCTAAAGCTTCCAGGAGTACCTACTAAAATCTTTAATATAACCCATTTTAGTTAGCAACGCTGTAATGTGGTACAAGAACAAGACGATCATTGCCAATGGCCAGAACGCCATCGGACATCGCGTGGAGTGCATGGCGAACAACTCCATCCTGTTGAGGGACGCCTCCGCTGAGGACTCGGATGACTACTACTGCGAGATCCTGCCCCAGATGGTCCGACAGCACACGACACTGCGGGTGGGCGCCCGGCTGTCGATCCTCTGCGACGATCGCGATGTCACGGATCGATCGCAGACGTTCAGGCAGGGCGACCACCACAAGCTCGAGTGTCGGACGTATCTGCCGGGCGAGAATACCATTAAGTGGTCCTTTAATGTATGTTGTTTCTGCGTCCATCTACCCCTTTATCGCCACCACTCATCTGCGATCCCCGGGATCCATTCCCCCACCACCTTCCCACTCCGAAACTCTTGCAGGGTCTTCGCCTGGAATCATCACCGGAAGACGTCAAGAATGGCGTTGTTATACTGGACAACATCGATGAGGAGAACGCTGGGGTGTACCAGTGCCTGGGGGACGATGGCAGCCGCGATCCTCCCCACGGCATGGTCACCGTCGATGTGCAGTACAGTCCCAAGGTGTCCACCCATCGGCATCATGTGAACACCGAGCAGGGCGCCACCGCGGAACTGTACTGCAACTATCGCGCCAATCCCATCGGCAGGAGTTACTTCATCAAGGACGGCCAGACCCTGCAGCTCTCCGAGAAGTACTCCCTCAAGGATTCCGCTCACAATGGCCACAATCGCACTACGCTAGTTATCAGGGAAGTGGGAACTGAGGATCTGGGCGAGTATCTGTGCCAGGTGGAGAATGCCATTGGCTCCAACGAGGTGAAGGTGCATGTCAGCTATAATCCGGAGACGCCGCAGTTCGAGGACATGAGAGTGGAGGGCACCAAGGTGACCATGCACTGGCTGGTGAGGAGTCGTCAGCCGCTGTCCGAGGCCATGCTGGACTACCAACTAACGGGGGTGAGTTTTTAGGAGCGATCTCAGGGGTTAGGAATATAAATATTTATGAAAAATAAGAGCTCCCTTAGTTAAAATGGTTCCATAATATTTTTTTCCCCTAAAATATGTTACAGTTTTCATTGCATAAATAATATTTTAGAAGCATACTTTTAGATGCCTTCTTAAATATTATTTAAATAAGTATTTATAGGTATCTCTGGCCTTTTTAAGCTAAATTCTGACCTCAAAGACACCATTTATCTTCTGAGATATAGAAAAATCTATTTACACCCGAGGAATCCTATTGAACTCCACCTAATCCCCATCTCTCCCACTTCAGTCGTACACATGGAGCACAGTGTCAGTGCTGCAGACGCATCGCCACAACCACACCGAGGGCATCTGGAAGATCACACATCAGCTGGACCTGCCCCGACGTGGCCTGTGGCATGCTCGCGTTAAGGCGAGGAACACCCATGGTTGGTCCAATTTCTCGCCGGATCACGATTTCCACATCGTGGACGATGATGGTGAGTCATGTTGCGGGCACAAACACTTCCCGATCTCATGCTGTGCCTTTTGTTTCATCCGAATAGACTCGGCTGTGGCCCCCGATATGGATCTGCCGCCGGAGCAGATAATGCAGGCGGGCATTGGCATCGGTCGAGGAGGTGCCTCAGCCATACGGCAGCTGTCCCTGGGCGTAGTGGGCTGCGGAGTGCTCCTGGCCTCGCTCCTGCTGCGTGTCCGCCTCTAAGGGGTGCCTCAGAACGGGGGGAAAGGAAGTGTACATACGTATTTCCGGATTACTCAGCTATCGATGGCATCGGAGCGATAGCGACCGCAACTAGGAAAACAGAAACTAAAGTATTCTAATTATACAAATGCTAATGCGCGCTAGCTGCTAGCTTGGGTCAATGTTAATGTTAATTCTATAGTACACACGCTGGAGCGATCACCACTGAAACATTTGTGCCAAGCCAGGGAATTGGGACCGCTACGAAGAGGAGGAGCGAAGGAAGAGGAGGAGGCGGAGGAGGAGTGGAAGGAAGAGCGGCAATTAAAGTTAATTTAGTTTAGTTAAAGTTAAAGTTAAAGTTTGAATTGCGCCAAAAGGCGGATGTGAAATTTTGATTAGGACACAAAAACTGCGACGATCGGTTAAAAACCGCCCCCAAAAAAAAAAAAATATTGAAACCTTTTTTGATTAACCTTAGCTATAATATTTATTTGTTTTGTATGTATGCATGTGAATGTTGGCAACGACAACGAGTTAGATAGAGAGAGAGAGAGAGATGAGCATCCTTGTTACCTAAAGCGGAAACGGAAACACGAATAGGGCCAGAGTCTCGATAAGTTTGTACGCCCCGAAGTAGAGGTAACGATCTAGTGACGTTCTTAGGATTTGCAATACTTACACACAATATTTTTGTACAGCCAAGCGTACTTACTGGCAACTGAGCATCAGCGGGGCATGGGGTGGGATCCTTCGAAGGGCACGCGAATTATTTTATATATACACTAGACCAAAGCTTAGTAATACACACGAGTACCAGCGCCACACCATACATATGAAACTTACTTTTACGAAACTACGCCACATCAACTTATGGGACACGATTCAGCATATACAAATCAAGGAAGAGGACGCTTAGGAGTTACTGAAGATGCAAATCGAAGGGGATATAGGAGGGTTTTTGGTTTTGTCTTTGATTCTGCTACAATACCTGAGGAATATCGCCATAACATGCTGACCATATATACACTACGTACGTACGTCTGTGTAACCGAATTGTGAGTGTAGGTATATATTTTATATATATTTTATTTAAGAATCATATAACATTAGAGCTGATCTATAACACGTGCCAATTGAAGCAATCAAGCGAATATCGTATTGCTCAAAATAAAATCAAAACGATACAAACGATAAAGCGATAAAGAATAAATAATGAAAGTTCCATAAACAAAGTTTTTGACGAGGACCTGATTTCGAATGCCGACCTTTAAGCATATACATATTTACAGAATCATATATATACATATATATAACGAGATATATACTTAAAAGCCAGTGTCTTACATGAATATTGTCATTTTCGTTGAGTCCATGGATAAGCAAATAAATATAAATAAACTAAACGGATAAAACACTGCCTTCTTCTTTTAGAATTAAAGAGTTCTCGGGTTTTTGTATACTTTGGTTCCTTTTTTTATTTAATAAATAAAGTTGATTTCGTGTCTTTACAAATACAAAAAATTTACAATCAACAAAGACTTCAAAATGCTCAGATTATCCTGTGAGAAGAGTGGAGAGAGTGTAGAAGGGCAGGGCTTTTCCCTGCCATCGTAATACTAAACTAAACTAATGTTTGCCGATCCCCAGCACTACTAAGGCCGCCGATCCTAGCAACGTCCAGCCAAGCAAACTCCTCGAAGATCCCGATCCCGATCCCGCCGCGGAAGTAGAGCTCTCCGGCGCAATGGCGTCCAGGGAATGTTCGGCAATGGTGACCTTGGTGTAGACCACGGAATTGGAGGGCAGAGCCTGGCAGTGGTAGCTGCCAGCGTCCTGGGGACTCGCCATCAGAATGGTCAGATCGTGATTGGGATCCAACTTGAAGTTGGGCAAAACCAAAGTCTTGCCATTGGCAATGACATTCTGGCCGAAATACCACAGGATCACGCTCTCTGCCAGCACTGCGAAGGGATATTTATTATTAACATGGGTTTTTAGGTTTAATGTAGGTTTAGGAACTCACCCTTGCTGTCCAAATCGCACTTAAGCACCAAATCCTCACCACGGATTCCCGTCGCCGTCAAGGTTTTGTTGACAATCTCGCTGGGATTGGGACTTGTGGATTTGGTCTGTGGACTGGGGGCACTATCATCGTCATCATAAGTGAAATCGTCATTCTGCATCTCTTCATCGGTCAGGCTTTGGGGATAGGATAAAACTGTAAGGGAGATAAAGGAGTTTGATTAGTATAATTAATATAAGTTTATGAGATTTATCCTCAAATTTAAAGATAATAATAAAACCCCATATATTTCGATTTCTATCAGTGACTTTCTTTAACTATTAACACTCTTAAGAAGGGTTTTATCTTATATGTATAAACTCTCTTAAGATTGGAAGGTCACTGAAGTGAGCAAATTAAATATTTCTTTAAACAAATTTATGAGATTTATCCACAAATTTAAAGATAATAATAAGTCTTCATATATTTCGATTTCTTTCTGTGGTTTTTTTTTAACAATTAACCCTCTTAAGATTGGTTTAATGTTATATTTATAAGCTCTCTCAAGATTGAAAGATCACTAAAGTAAGCAAATTAAATATTTCTTTAAACAAACATTGTTAGCTTTAGAAATCCCTTCTTTCAGCTCTCAATGCTTCCCATTTAGAATGCCAAAGCTAATCGACAGATCGACTATATCATGGGGTAGCGGTATAAGTTCTTCTGCAATCATGGACCATCGGATTGTTTATAATAGCTGTCCGCAGGGGGTCACATCAGCCACCACATTTAGTCGTTGGGTTAATTAAAGGAAATTAAATGGAAATCGAAACCGTCACAAACTGCCGCTGCTGCTGCTGCTGTTGTTGTTTTAGCTTTAGCAGTGTGCATTAGGCCATCATAACTGTCTATATTTGTGTTTGTTTTTGTCTTAATCATTTTCGCAGCTCGAATTCATCAAGGGAAAATTTGGGGAAGGGGAGGGACGTGGGCAGAGGGGACAGCTGTACTGATGATGGGTTAAATTAAAGGCTGGCAATTCGCATTCACAGTTTTCCTTTCGGTTTTCGTTCTCCCCACAAGCCAACAAATGCACTGGGAAAAATTACTTAATTACTAAATAATTAAGTCGACTTTTGCATTAAAAACTTTATTTTTAAATTTGAATTTAATGAGTTGAAAATATTACAAATGAAAGTTTCGAAAAATAAACTTAAAAGGATTTGAAGTAAGGAGGTTATTCTCCCAGTGTACTTATATACAGCATGTGCATGTGTACAAACATATTTTGTGAAAAACATTTCGGTGAAATGGGGTCACATGAAAACCGAAAATTAAAATGAGCGAGTGGAGAGAGTGAGTGAGAAAACAACAGCGCCTAACCCAACACCACACTCCCCCTCGCTATCGCTCTGGCTCCCTCTCACACTCACTCCCGCCGGTTCTTCCTCTTTCTCTCCCTCTTTAACCTGGGCGATCGCCGCACCCACATGTGACGTGCTGACGGAAAGGAAAACTACAAAAGCAACAACGCAGCGGCGTTGGCCAGAGGAGAGCAAGGAGAACGGCGGCGCATTGGGCCACTTTTTGTTTTTGGTGGTGTCACCGATGGACACACACACCGAATTTGAAAGCATTTCACAACAATGTCCATTTTCATAGTGCCAACTGCAACACGCACACACGCGTCAACAGCCTAAAGCACTGCAAGAAAAATGTTGGTGCAATGAAATATTAGCTCTGGTAGAGAAAACAGAAGGGGAGTTAAGGAAATAAACAACAAACGCAGAGAAGAGTAATAAAAAAAAAAAGAAAACATGCAAGAAGTAAGGATGCAATAAAGATAATGCCTATATAAGTCTAAAATTCTAGATTCTAAAATCATTTGTAATCTATTTTAAAAGGAAAAAAATACGCACAGATATGGAGAATGGAATTATAAAAGAATACTTATTAAAAAAGTAATAGTGGAAATTTAAGTAAAATAATTAAAGAAAATTAATTAAAGTTTTTGAACACCACAACCATTCTAACCATAAGCTAATCATTAAAAAAAATACACAATGCAAAACTTGACCACAAATAAATATTAAACATAAAAATTCCTAATGATACTGTATTAAAACTTCATTAATTAGAGATTTCATTAGAGGCTTGACAGCAACCATAGGATTTTACGTA
>JAEIIF010000465.1:0-10332 GCA_018874455.1 Drosophila trapezifrons
ATAACTGATTCTATGCCATATTGTCGCTGAATTCTTATTTGGAAATTTTGGGAGCAATACCAAAAAGGGGTTGAGGCTTGATTTTATTTTATAAAGATTTTTTTTTATATATATTGTACTATAATAATATATATTTTAAAAGATTTATTGAAGTAAAAGTATTTAAACAAACCAAATGTGCTGTCACTGCCTAAGACACTATAAACCTTTCATTCCTGTTCAAATTAAATTGATGTTAAGGCTTAAAAAAATATTTAATTGGCCAAAATGGTTTGATTTTTATCGTCTGAACCATTTTTCGCTTAATCACCTTGTGTAAACTTAAAGCCTATTAACACAGCCAATCGGTGGTATTAAAGTTTTATTTAATGTCCAACTAATTTGCTTGCATAAAAGGAATTTGACTTTCACACCTGAAAACTTGTATCGAATTTTTTAAACCAATTTGATATTAAACCTAAAGGCAGCTAAACTCGTAGTCATTAATTTGGCCCGTAACTACTCAATTTGTTTGATGTTTTTGCATTTTTGTGTGGCTTAGGAAAAGGAAAAAAAAAAGGAAAAAATCTCCTTGAGGCTTACATTGCTGTTGACGTCAAAATTGTTTGGTCGATACGTACGGAAAATCATTCCTCTTTGACTTTGAGTGACATTTTCCGCTGTGCGAAAAGTGAAAAGTTGTTATTAATATTTGCACGATGAAAACTCTGTTTCAAAGTGTCAGTTGCAGTTGACCGGTTGATGGTGACGGATACACCTGCTGCCGCCCGGTTGTAAATGTACAAAAACTCCTATAAATACACTTATTATTATCTTTTTTTTGTTATGCAAATTACTTTGAATTTTGAATGGTTAAAATATTTTTTTCATCTATAATTTGTTTTGTCTTACCTTCACATTTGCGTCGACATTTCGCTTGTTCAAATAATTAATTAGTTATATTTTTTCTGCGACTATAATTAAATAAGCTTTGATTGCCGGAAGCCGTTGGCAGGTGTCTGAGGCAAAGGTTTATTATTTTTTTTTTGCAATTTGTGGCTAATGGTTTATCGCCGCTCACTAATGCCTTGAGAGTGCTGCTAGTGTTGGTTACGAAAAGGCGTCCGACTTTTCCCATAATTAAATTAAACCGTATTGCCATTAATAATTGTCAACTGGGGAGAGAAGACAGCACAGAGCAGACTCGCGTCGTAGCTTCCTCGGTCCATATATGTCGGTCCAAATGTCAGAGCCATAAATTGATCACAAACATAATAATCCACATGTGACAAACGGCGGGCATGTATGAAAATTAACCATCAGGCCATTTATGAAACACAAAATAATGCCAAAGAAGCCGTATACGATTCAATTGAATTCGCATTGAATTCGAATTGAATTGGGTCTCAAAACGAACGAGGCTACTACTTCCAAATGTGGACAATCCACCCTAGACAGAAACACAAACACACACGCGAGCCACCCGACGTCAATCCAACAAAATTATGTAAATACGTTCGAGGAAAACATAAAAAAAATTGCTACACACATGAAAATCGATCCGAGGCCTATCAAAGCGGCAAATTGAAAATCTCCCAGACAGTTAAATTGATTATACCTCGCATAAACATATGCGGTTTACATAAATATTTAGTTTTGGCTCTCGTCTGGCTTTTCTGCTGCCACTTGTCATTTTGACCAAATTTGGCAAAGTTGCTCGCTCGATCGATGTGGTTTTGTATCTCGTATTCGGTGCACTTAAGGCGCCTGAAACATTTGCCGTAATCAAATAATTGCCTTAATAAATTTGCTTAAAACTCGCCTTAAGTGCCAGCGATTTGCACTCGAGTCCTGACTAAAAATAAATCATCTACGTGGGCCTCACCTGTCGCGTGTTTGCTGTCACTTTGAAGGCGTCCACTCTGTATTCACTTTGGATTTTTGTCCACTTTATATATATATTTTTATATATTATATGTGGGCTGATCTGATCGGTGGGAGAAGGGTGTAGATGTATTTGGGAGAGGTTTCTAATATTTGTAGGTCTAGAGTATGAACTCGACTGAACTTGGCTAGAAAGACTTCTCAGATTGTTAAACATGAAGAAACTCCTTCATTATCCACTTAATATAATGACTAAATTTGGCTTAAAAAGGTAATTTAGAAAATTATTTTCATAGCAAATTTTTTCAGAGCAATAATTGATTGCTCTTCAGTCCAAACTATACCTTTCCTTTATGAGACAAGGTTTATATGTTCCCAAGAAGTACTATTTCGTAGCCAAACTTGAGTGATTAATTACAGTTTAATTCCGATTAATTGCCTATTAGATCATCAAACTCAACTGAAGACATTCGGTGTTGCTGTATCTAATGTGTTTTCCTTTTGGCAACGCATTGTAACATCTTTTTTTCTACGGTTAGCTTGTCTAATGATCTCGTCGGGGATAACTCTATCATTTTTCACAGTGACAGACTCGAAACTGGCATTTTAGAGCTGGCCATAAAGCCCACTCAATATCGACCATCTTTGGCGACGTCTCACGCATCTTTTCGTGCCAATTGCCAACGGTTCAAACGATGGGCTGTTGCCAACACCAACTCGTATCTTTTTGCCCCTTTTTTTCGGTTTGGGTTTTGGTAGGCAAATCCAGTTAAGAGCCGTAAAGCCATTTTGATTATTTTCACATTGGCGTTGCTGATTTTTTTTTGCTTTCCTGGTCAAAACACTCTGGAACGGACAATACACAATGGCGGACAATGAAAAATCAGTTTTAATGGCTCGAAGACCATAAAGGCGTCATGGCTCATAATTCATTTAGGGGGGCGAACTTTGGATTTGGATTTTTGGCTGTTGAACCATCCGAGATTGCGCTATCTCCTACCGGCTTGTCACTCTCTCCCATTTCTCCCCTATTTCTATTTTTTTGTTGTCTGCTTGTCGTATTTCCAGGGGCTCCGACCATGCCATTTCCCACTATCGGCGGTTTATCGGCAATTTGATTTGGCTCACTCGCCAGCCGTCAATCGGCCCTGAATCGTAATTGTCATGGTTTCGAGCTTGGAAGTGCCAAATCCAACTGGAACTCTCCTACCTTTTACGTCATACAATTCGCTGCAGTTCATCCTACACGCGAATTAAAATAGTTTACATTTAAAAAAGGTTAATTTTATATTTAAAATAAAAAATAATATAATATTTAATAACATGAGTCAGCTAAAATCAAAGAATTAATCAACCGCTTTCCTTTTGTGCCTTCCTTCCCTTCTTTTCGGACTCTTGACACCGTTAGCTTTTCGGAAACAAAGAAAGCATCTCTCTTTCTCTATCCTCCAAGCTTTACCTGCAATGTACAATGTACATCTCTCTTTCTTCCACGCTTTGCCTGCAATGTACAATGTACATCTCTCTTTCTCTTTCTTCCACGCTTTGCCTGCATAGTACAATGTACATCTCTCTTTCTCATTCTTCCACGCTTTGCCTTTAATGTACAATGTACATCTGTCTTTCTCTTTCCTCCACGCTTTGCCTGCAATGTACAATGTACATATCTCTTTCTCTTTCCTCCACGCTTTGCCTGCAATGTACAATATATATCTCTCCTTCTCGTTCCTCCACGTTTTGCCTGCAATATACAATGTACATCTCTCTTTCTCTTACTTCCACGCTTTGCCTACATAGTATAATGTACATCTCTCTTTCCCTTTCCTCCACGCTTTGCCTGCAATTTACAATGTACATCTCTCTTTCTCTTTCCTCCACGCTTTGCCTGCAATGTACAAGCATACCAGCAACAACAGTACATGAAAATTACAGCTAACTTCTATTAAATCCTTAACATTTTATTTCTTTAATCAATTCTACAAATCAATGTTATTATAAGTAACAGCTTATATTAAACCATGTTTTAAATATTTTTCCACCGTGTATTTATCAGCTTTTTCCCGTGTCTTTTTCTTCACTCTTGCCATTGCCCCTTGGCTGGATCGTAAAATTTTCTAAGCTCATTATTTGCTCATATTTTTACTATTGGCCAGCAGGGCTTTTGTTGCAGCTGAAAAATAAGAAAAAAAATGTTTAACGCTGTTTCTGTTGCTCTATGATGACAAAGTGAAAGTTTTTTTTTTGTCTTTGTGCCGGCAAAACGTAACAACTAAACAAAGCTGCGGGCCATATAGCTTTATATATATAGTTTAGGTCTATATATATATATAAGTTCGCCAGGTATGCTAGTGCTTGTTGTGGCTGCGCTTGTTTCGGGATGTCAAAGATCACACACAGAGAGGAGAGGCCCCGGGAAAAAGAAGACACACTCTGGGGTCCCTCCACGTCACGCCACGTCTCTGTATCTAAGACCATGTGTCTCGGTCTCGGCGTTGACAGCTCTTTTTTCTGCGGTTACGTACGAGTATGCGATAAAAATTTGTCACATCTTGTTAAGGCCCCCGACGACACTGAGTGTAGTTTTATTACTCGGTTTCACACCCTTAAAAGTGGTCAGGGAATGCGGTGCATGCTGGCATGTGGCGCAGCTTCGAAGAAAAAAGAAATAATAAAAAACTAAAGCACAGAGCTGGTTCGACGAGGTGCTGACAAACTGCACATAATAAATATAATATGTATTTCGTATAAAATAAATCAGAGCCACGAAAGTGAAACGTTTACCGGATGTTGGGAGATTGACAAACTGAAACTGAACGGCGGAGAGCTGTGTGCTCCAAACTATCGATTGCTGCTGGGGTGGCTGACTGGCTATACCCTCGATACCTCCACTAGACCTCTCTCCTCCGCTATATTATATATATATACAATATATATCTGTGTGTCTCTGGTTCGATGCATTGACAGATTGCCGTGTGTAATCGCACAATCGTGCAGTCATTGGCACATTAAAAGCAAAAAAACTCGGCGGCGGCGATGGCGGCTAGAGAAACCGTCTATTTCTGATGTTGCCTTTTGTAAAAGTGCATTGAACAGCGAAATTAATGCAAGTCAAGTAATGCGGAAAAGGGCGTGTCCGCTATTTGGGACGCTCATTTACACAGTAAACAAAATTTAAATAATTAAATTTGTTGTGTTTATTAGGAGCTTAATTGTTTTATTAGAAGGTTTTGTATAAAAGAGTCAATTTACGCTTTTTAAGAGATATATCAAGAGTTTGATTATTGTTAAATAAAGACTACAAAATATTTTATTTAGATTAATTAAATTTTACTTATTAATTAACTTAACTTAACTAATAAATTGCTGCACGGTTTATTCTGTGAAATTTTATGACGCTAGAGTCAGGGCTTTGGGCACCGCTGATCTAAAGGATTGTTATCTTCGATTATATCTTGTTACTCATGCTTTATACCTTTTAAATCTAACAATTTTAAGCTTGCTTTGACTCCTAAAGTATTTATACGTTCTTGAAAGATTGAACACTTCAAAAAACTAGAAATAAAAACAATATTTTCCAATATATTCAATCGAGCTTCTCTTTTTTCTGTGCCATAAAACACACATCAAAATCGATACACAAACAAGTGTCTAGAACTGAAATCAAAGACGCTTCAGGCAAGAAACAAAGGAAAACTGAGAAGCTGAAAATAAAAAAACGGAAAGTCGTGCAAATTGTGCACAAATTGGTCGACTTCCGGTTGGTCAACTCCAGTTATCGCGTGACCAGGCAGGGGATCGCATTCAGATCCGCCGAGCTCGCCCCAAAATTATATGGCCATGCTAATTAACAGAACGAGCGGACAAAAGTGTGAAAATTGTGTGAAAGTTCCGGGCGGAAGGGAAGGGGTAAGAGCTGTCCATATGCCTAGACCTGTATGGGATGCAAACAATGGAATATTGACAAAACTAAAAGCGAAAATGCAACAACAACCATTGTTCGAACGTTCGTTCGTTCGCATTCGCAGGGGAGGCGGGACCGTGCGCCGGAAAATCGATTAGAAATCGCTGGCAAATGACAGCAGCAAGCAAGCACAGGAGGAGGTGTGCCCGCCGGCTGAAGACCGACACTGGAAATGGCAGTGTCAGATAGCCAGTTGGCGGCGGTTATTACCGCGAGGAGTCCCCCAAGGATAACACATATCCGGAGCGACAGGAGTGCCCGCGGGAGCAGCAGTTTATGAACGTTTATCGTGATCATCATCAGGCGGTGGTCAGTCAGGCGAAAGTTTAGCTTCAGCCGCCAAATTGTTTTGGGGGAAAAAAATATATAGATGAGAGCTCCGGCGAAATGGGGCTTGTGCCAAAGGTGCAATTAAAATTTAAAGTAGTTAATTAATTTAATGCAAAGTGCCGACTAACGGTTGCTTTTTCGGTCTACAAAGCACAAGCGGCGCCAATCAACTAAATAACCCGAAGCACAGTGGGACATTTTAGCCTATTTTTCCCCGCAAATTTAATTAGTTACTTGCAAAGGAAACGGTAAACCATTAAGTACTTTAAACATCCTTGCAAAAATCATTAAAATTTTAAGATAATAAGGTTGTGATGCTGATGTATTTGCCATTTTTAATTTGTTTATTTAATTACCTTTTTTTTCAGATAGAAAAGGAATCGTTATATTTATAGTATTTAAGTATAATTTCTATTACAATTTTATATTACAAATAAATATCTAAAAACGCTGTTAATAGGAACAAAAATCCTTGAAATAAATCTGAATCTGAATTTTCCTCAGCCTTTTTTTTTTTTTTGCGATTTCTTTTGTAAAAACCACGGTAGCCTTTAGATGTGTTAACCAAGTTGTTATTAAGTTTGGCCAGTTTTACTCTGCGACTTGTGCATAATTTATGTGTTTAATTAATTTTTTTTTTCTTACAAATTGCATAATATCTTTTGGCTGATTGCGGAGTTTGACTGGACATTATAAATAGTTATGGAGTTTGGTGATTTATTTTCTTGCTTTCATACTAAATGTTGGACATTGGGCGGTATTTTGCATTTTTTTCCAGTTTTGGCACAAGTAGACCAGTCAAGTTTTGTATATTACGTAAAATGCATTAAACTGGTACTATATAATCAGTTCTGTGTTATCTTTTTGTTATCTCTTACATGTAAACATGACAAAAACTCATTAAATGAAGGATCTTCCATTCTAAGTTGGTTACACATAGCCGTTCAGTTTATTATTTCGACCTTCCACTGAGAGGTATTTGTTCACAATAAACATTAGCGGCTAAAATGTAATTTACACAAATTTACCTCAAAAAATTAACAAATAATTGAGACAATTACAAGCAAAAGTCGTAAAAAATAATACTAAAAAAAAAGAGTAAACACAAAAGCAAAAATGATAAAAAAACAAGACAAAAGGCAAACACTTGAAGAGGAAATTTGACAGGCGACGATTTACATTGCAACAGATGTTGTAAATGTGCCCCTTGTTGTTGTTGTTGTAGTTGCAACTCCTTTACAACTCGAGTGTAATTTTTTGGCAGCTTTTGTGAAGCTCCCAAGTACATCAACAAGAGCCGAAAAAAATGGTTAATTTAATTACAACACTTGCGTTCCGTTGACTGCTGCGACGATTACCAAAGCCGCCAAGCACCAAACACATTAGACAATTATTTCTATTGCCACATATGGAGGAAAATGTGTTGCAAACACACACAGTCCGGCAATTTGCCGCTGTTTCGAACCTTTATTGTAAAGAAAATTAAGTAAAGTGGGTGAGAAACATATATTTAATTAAAAGGGAATTGCCTTTCTGTAAGTCAGCTAACAAAAGCAATGTCTAAATACGCTAGAAAAAAATACTAAACGTTTTTAGGAAGAAAAACAAATATGTAAGTGTTTAAAGAGGGCCTAAAATAATTTAAGGAATTTAATAATATATTTGTTTGTGAATAAACAATCGGAAATCGAGTTTTCTTCAATCAACAGTCTACATTACCTCTTAGAAAATTGCACAACGTTTGTGATTATTTAAATTGTGTTAATCTTATTTTTATTGACATTTTTTTAGCATGTATTATTTCGCACACAGCTGTAGAAATAGCCGAAAAAACATGAAAAGGCAAACTAATGTCGGCTAATGGTAAATGGCTGCTTATGCCAGTGGGTTTAATTTTCTGTATTTCTGTAGTTTTTGGCGTGGCCCAAGCCTAGATACTTAGATATAAGACACAAGCGGCAATGGCAACAATTGTCTCCAGATGCATCTAGCTTGCTGTCAGGGCGGGCAACGCACAATGGACCCGGGAGACCTCGGGAGACCCTGTGTTGCGTCAGAGGCAGCAACTGGCGGTGGCGGCGGCCAAACCCAAACGCCAACATGTGATGTGGCTTGGCTTGGCGCTGCATTGAAATTGAATGGGAATTGGAATTGAAAATATAAATTGGCGTAGTCAGAGTGCGCCGGGCGGGCGGGCTGGCTGACGGGGGAGCGATGACTGTTGAAAAAGAGTACGCCGCGGCCGTAAGTCATGCCCGGGGTGGGGTAATTAATAAGCGCTCCCAATCCGTAATAAACCGTTGAGTCCCGCCAGTTTCGCCTCGCCAGCCAGCGTTTTACATGCATAATTATACGAGTTTCGGGTCCGAGCAACAACTGGCCCATCCCCATCCCCAGCCATCCACAAGTGCACACAAATTCGACTGTTATGCAAACCCATCACTAATTGCAACGAAAGAAAAATATAACTAACGGCTCTTGCACTTCAAAAATAGCTTAGGTGCTGCGCTCGCATGGCAAACTTTAATTAAATCCATCGAACAAACAACCATAGAAATAGAAATTTCTTCACGCCAAATAACCGGCATAACCAAAAATAATAATAAAACGTATATCAAAGGAGTTGTAGAAGCGAAGCTTTGTATACCCAGCAGGCATAAATAATACATAATATAAAAATAACAGTAATAATAAACTGATCTTATAATATCATCTTCAAGACGATCGTTCTTTTCTGTGCGATCATAAAAATCAGCTTTATGATGTCTAGAGTCTTTGATTTTTATAGATTTGTTATCTCACATTTTATGATGGCTGCTTTATGAGCGAATTCCCGATTTACTTGTTCGATCTTAGCGAATTCAAACACATGTTAGAATATATTTCAGCCGGATACATTTTCTTAGACATCCCAGTCTCTTTGACCTGCCAACCTAAGACTATATAATCTTTTTAGCTAGCAACTAGTATAGTTTAACGAAAACTAAATGCAAAACAAGGCGGCATGATCAAACCAAGTGCAGTCAGAGCACTTAGCTGAAGCTTAGAAATTCTAGAAAAATGTTACGTATACGTAACAGAAAGAAGGAAATACATACATTCAAAGGGAACAAGAATGGCGAAAAAATCGATCAAACAACCCAACCCAGTGCAAACCACTTGAAACCTCCAAAGAAAATAAATGGTCGACAAACAATAGAAATAATACCGATTACGTACAGTTGAATTCGCGAAACCAGCGTTTTCACATTTGTCATTGTTTGCCTGAATAATTTCCAACCTTATATCAAAACAGGGTTTTCACACTAAAGGCAAACGTTCTTTGATTTATGGAACAGTTTTGCTGCCTGGATTTATGGCGAATTTGTCTGTTAATTGCTTTGGTGTCTGGCACTCTGAGGAACTGCCAACCGTTTTCCCCCGCACCCACTGGCTTTGCGGAAAATCTCCTGCTGTTTCGGTGGGAAGAAGGTATATACAGTATAGGTAGTAAGTACCTGTATAGGATAGGTTTCGTTGTTGTGTGCTGTGTTGGCTGTGCGATGTGCGACAAGCCCAAAAACCTTGCTGGCTAGTGTGGCGGCAGTCGAGTTGAGTCGACAAATGGTGGGCAGCCTAATTGAGCGGCTCTTTCTGTCGCCCAGGCCAAGTGCGTTTTGGGGTCTGAAGCTGAAGCTCTGCGTTTTTTATTTTTCTTTCCGTCCGTCATGATGATCAACCCAATTGCCGCGGCGAGTAATAAAACTTGAGGAGCTGAAGAATCAGCAATGCGTGGCAGCTGTGCCGAGATGATAGTTTGCGCCCACGACAGTGGCGGCAACAACGCTCCCAGCGATGACGATGTGGAGTTGATTGGGATGATGTTGGGACACACAGTGGTAACGTTTCGCTTCAATTTATCACCAGAAGTTTTTAAGTTTAATAAGGAAATCTTAAAATTTGTTTAAGTAATCCAAAACGGATCTTGTGGCAACTTTTGGGGTCTTTAAACATTAATTTAGAGCTTACTTTTCGGAAAGATATTTTGTAAGTGTGTCTACCTCGCTCTCTCTTTCACACTTTGCCTGCAATGTACAAGCAGAGATGCTAAAACAGATTATAGGTTCTGTATATGGTGCCATGACACTGTATTAAAAACTTCATTAATTGGAGTTTTCATTAGAAGCTTGACAGCAACC
>JAEIIF010000480.1:0-12258 GCA_018874455.1 Drosophila trapezifrons
CATTGTTATTATATTTACTATAAAATCCCAATCTGAAATAGTTTATTAAAAACTCAATAAAAATATAAAGTAATATCGTAGAATAGCGAAAACAGAAATTAATACAGAAGGATTGTTCAGGTAATTCAAAATTATAGATAACTTGAAATCAAAATATTTCCTTGCCCTATTTTCCTGCTAAAAGCTTTCAAATGAGCTCTTGTTCAGGACATTAATATCTCATTTAACTGCCTGAGACCTCATGTTATGTACGACTGTCCTTTCCCCGATGATTGATTGATCACTTCGTCCATCATTTGGACCCTTAATAAACACTGCAGCAGTGCCATATCAGCGGGTGTCATATTGTTGCAACAGAACGGCCAACGGACCCACCCGGACAGTGTCAGTCAGGTAATGGAATTGTGCGACGTTGGCCAACTCGTGCTTACACTCAATCATTGATAATGCCCCAATAGCTATAAGAAAAGTGACCAGTGGGCTGCCATAATTGTGTTTGTGTCCCGGTTATTCGCCGATTACCTTTCCTGACCGGCGATAAGCCAACGCCAGCGCCTATCAAAGGCGTTCGGCTCTGCGGCCTGTGTTGGCTTGTTCAGGCAATCCGCAATCGCAAAGTGGTTCCGAGCGTGTGATAAAAAATGTAGGCACAAAGATTATAGCCTGCTCTCTCATGCACAGTACAAAAAAATGGAACCTCAAAAGCAAGTATTATCCATCACTACAAATTGGAGGTCATGATGAGGCTTATTTTTCACTTTTTTTTTCATACTTATCACTAAAATATATATAAACATGTACTGCCAACTATTGAAAAAAGTTGTATCCTTGCTCTGTCAAATAAATATCGCCGCCGTTTTTTAGTTAATATCCCTCAGTGACTGATGGAAAAAAATTAAGAATAATAAAATCGGATAAAATGAATATCCCTCTGTTATTAAATTATTATTATTATTATGACATCTCTATAAAAAATATTGTTGACGAAAAGGCAGAATACAGAGTTTATATTAAAAACCAACCCCTAGATTTCTCAATTTTTTGCTTATTCGTAGAATATTTAATATGGCCAACGGACAAAGTTACTATTTCTATCATATTTAAACACGTTACTTAAAGTAATTTAATTGATTACAAAGAAGTTTAAGGAATGCCATATTAATGTACAAATAAATGATAAAGATATGGGCGTAATACCTGCATGACTTTAAAATATATATTATTTATTATATAGTATTTTTCTTTTATAAAATAAAGTAAAGCTTGCAATAATTAAAAAATAAAATACAATAAGCCCATAATAACTCTTAGCAAGAATTTTTAAATATTATAAGCACTACTCTACTCTACTACTTAAGTGCATATAATAATAATAATAAATAACAATTTTTTTTAGTTTACCAGCCTAAAAAAGTGTAGTTTTCGAGACCATCTTAGCGGGCCATCAGGTATAAATTTCAATGAAATATAATACATTTTTCTCTGTGCAGAATTTTACCTCGTTCGGCGAGTGTACGTATATAGAGGTGTATTGTTTAGATTAGCCCCAGTCTAATTGGCCATAGAGCTCAACAGGTCTTAGGCGATCGCACAGTTCTTTCTGCACCGCTGAGGTGGCAGGTCGCGAAAAATTAGTAACTCTTTCCCTGGAAATTTAATTTCTGCTGCCGCTGTGTGTAAGTGCTGTGATCCTTGATTAATCGTAATGACTACAGTGTGCTCAAGAGCTGAGTGTATGGTTCTATAAATTATAATTGGAACCCCTTGTGATTAATTTTATGACCGAATAGTGTGTGTGCTATTTCGAGACTCATACGCCACGTTGGCAATCAAGGTTGCTAATAAGCGTGTTAGCTTAACTCCCAAGCGTTTCTTCTTGGCACACACACCCATTATCAGTGCTCGCAGGGTTAATATTACGAGGTTATCAATGTTGTCCGAGATAAGCGGCTAACAGGCCGTAAATTACGTATTCAGCCGTGCTAAGGAACTTCTTCGCACGCAATTATTTTAAAATTCCTGACAATTGCATTAGACTTAATGGTAATTTGGCCAACGATAAGATATCTTAATTGACTCTTGATAATTACTTGCTAACATGCGTTAAACTTCGATTTCCATTTGCCTGACACTCACACACAGAGCCATAAAGCACTATTTGTGTGCTCTATATGGCACCATAATTGCCCTGTGACGCCATAGCACGTGATGGATCATATGAGGGGCAGCAAATTGAACCACTCAAACGTCAAGTTGAAAGTTGCCACACACCAAACGATTGCGACGTCGATAATATTTTTACGGCCCACGAACGGATTTCTTAATGAGCCCCGTAACACCGGCGCGCAATCCGAACCAATCCCCAATGAACCCGTAATTGCCGACATAAACCAGCGGGGAATAGAACTCCAAGCCCGGGACTTTGCTATCCGGTAATCAGACATTTGCGTGAAGTTCGCCCCCGAAGATTTATGGGCAACTTAAAGGCAATTGTCTGGTCTGTGCAGATTTATGGCTAAGACTGATGTACAAAACCTGAAACCGATAAGCACAGCCTGGCTTTGATTTATCCATCTATGACCACGGACTTGGCCCAGCCAGCTGCACCGAGCTGTTTGTGCCAATTATAGGGAAATATTTTCAATCCTCATTGCGGGAAATAAAAAGAAATCGGGTTGATTTGCAAATAACTTTTACATTACCTTACTGTGGCTGAGAAGTATCCAATAAAACAGCAAAAACTCAGAAATAAGTAATTGAAGGGATGCAATATAAAGTCCTTTGAAAATAATAACAGTTTTAAAGCATACAAATCTTAAAATAAATTTAAATTGATGGTTTACACAGTCTTAGGACAGGTAACATTTAAATGTTGCAATGCCTTACCCTTTTTGTTTGAATAAAATAATATTTATAAGGAAAATATAGCTTGCTCTTTGAAAAATAAATATTTTATAAATATTTTTAGAATTCTGATTATTATATATTAAAATGACTTTAAAACTCCATGAAGTTCCCGTAGCAGTTCCTAATATATGTATATATATTTTTTTTTTCGCGAGGTTAAAGTTAATGTTTATTTGAATAAAAAAAAATACTTACTAAATTTATTAGATTATTACAAATACCTAAAATAGTTTTAAGCCCAATTATTTCCCTTTAAAATCCCTTAACTTAAATTAAAATCTCCTTCCAAGCTTCAAAAATTTTCCATTTCGGCAATTCAACAATTTATTGAGCAATTCGGAAATCTACAAGCATTCTATTAAATTCCATTTCTATGGAGTCACTTCCCGCCGCTGTAAATCAAATCTCTCGTATCTCCGACAAGCTCGGAAACTATCGAAAAATAGCCAAAGTGAGGCCACAGACAGCGCGTCTCTTTATCGGCCAGTCAAGAGCGAGAGTCAATCATCGTTTTATGGCCAGACAGGCGGGGCGAAATCACGGCAAGGCAGTGAGCCAACCATAAATATCTACAATCTGCTATGCCCGAAATGGTTATCAGAAGACACCGCCTAGCACCCCACATCGCACAGGTCCTGGGCGCGTGGTAATAAGCATTTAATGCAATAAAAGACTTTTGGGGGCTTATTTATAAACCAACTGATTGGCGGTAATTGTTAATAATTTCAAATTATTAATGCGCTCAACGCCCACTCCAGATACGGTCCGAAAGCCGCCAGTAGATAACAGCCGATGCGATCGAGAGTCAACCTCTAATCTAATCTCTTCGGTTCGGTTCTGTGGTGTTCTGTGGAGTTCCACTTAGGTGATTGATTGCGACATTGGCAGCGCTTGCATTGAAGTGGACGCGACCATAAACAATGTGCGTCAGATGGATCAACAATGTTGAGACCCCATGACAGACGGCAGACCCATTAAACTTCGTCAAAACAGCTCATTATCCTAGCTGATTACACTAATATGAATGGAAGCAATACAAAAAAAAATGTGGAACAAAAAATATACATTCAAAATAATTATTTAAATATAAGAAATGAATATATATAGTATAGTAAATAACTAAAAAATATTGGTAAATTAATGTTGTAATTCTTCTATTTTCAAAAATTAAAAATTCAAAAGGTATCTTATAGAAGATTGGTGAAATTCCAGTTCAAGTAATATTAAAGTCCACATTTAGCGTCACTTAATGTGCCATATAATATTTTACCTTTATTGATTTATTTATTTATTGAGCCATCATTAGTGGAAATATTGACGACTGTCACCCTGCTTGTTTCCACGTCTCACTTGCTCATAAAATGGGTAAATAACCGCCAGCACACACGTTTTTATTTGCATATAAATTAGTCATAAATGGAATTAGTGATTAGAATTTTTGTCAATGGTTCCACATTGTTGTTGTCTTAAATATGAATATATTTAAATAGATTCTGTAAAATATATTATCTAAATAAGTTAATTATTAAGTTATTACAGAAATTAAAGGCTTAACTAAGCGTAAAATGAATTTATTTAATTAATTTCAACTGTTTTTGATAATTATTTATTTCCCTAATATCTTTTCTTACCTATTATTTTCCCACTTTTTTTTGCAGTAATAGACCCTTGACTTCCAACATGGGTGACATGTTCCGCAGCGAACTGATGGCCCTGTGCCAGCTGTTCATTCAGCCGGAGGCAGCCTATGCCTCCATTGCCGAGCTCGGCGAGAGTGGATGCGTCCAGTTCCGCGACCTCAACGAGGAAGTGAGTGCCTTCCAGCGCAAGTACGTCAACGAGGTGCGAAGGTGCGATGACATGGAGCGCCGCCTGCGGTACATGGAGTCCCAGATGAAGAAAGACGAGCTGCAGCTGCCCGTACTGAAGGCCGAGGAGGAGCCAAGTGCCCCGAATCCGCGCGAGATCGTGGATCTCGAGGCTCAGCTGGAGAAGACCGACAACGAGCTGCGCGAAATGTCCGCCAATGGGGCCAGTCTGAATGCCAACTTCCGGCACATGCAGGAACTCAAGAGCGTGCTGGAGAACACCGAGGGCTTCTTCTCCGACCAGGAGGTCATCAACCTGGACTCCAACCGCATGTTGGACCCCAACGATCCAGCCCAGGCCCAGGTCGGAGCCCAGCGCGGTCAGCTGGCCTTCGTGGCCGGCGTGATCAAGCTGGAGAGATTCTTCAGCTTCGAGCGCATGCTGTGGCGCATCTCCAGGGGAAATATCTTCCTGCGCAGAGCCGACATCGATGGTCTAGTGGACGACGAGGAGACGGGACGGCCAGTGCTGAAGACCGTCTTTGTGGCCTTCTTCCAGGGCGAGCAACTGAAGCAGAGGATCAAAAAGGTCTGCACTGGCTACCATGCCTCCGTCTATCCCTGTCCCAGTTCCCATGCCGAGCGAGAGGAGATGATCAAGGACGTTAACGTCCGCCTGGAGGATCTCAAGCTGGTCCTCAGCCAGAGTGCCGACCATCGCAGCCGGGTTCTGAACTCCGCCTCGAAGCACTTGCCCCGCTGGTCGATCATGGTGCGCAAGATGAAGGCCATCTACCACATCCTCAACTACTTCAATCCGGACGTGACCGGCAAGTGCCTGATCGGCGAGGGCTGGGTGCCCACCAACGATATCCAGACGGTGCAGAATGCCCTGGCCCGGGCCTCCAAGATCTCGGAGAGCAGCATTCCGGCCTTCATGAATGTGATCGAGACGAACGAACAGCCGCCGACCTATACGAGAACCAATAAGTTCACCAGTGGCTTCCAGAACCTGGTGGACTCGTATGGCATGGCCTCTTACAGGGAGGTGAATCCCGCCCTGTATGCCTGCATCACGTTTCCCTTCCTGTTCGCCGTGATGTTCGGAGATCTGGGACACGGTCTGATCCTGCTGCTCTTCGCCGCCTGGCTGATCATCAAGGAGAAGCAGCTGGCCTCGATCAAGGAGGAAATCTTCAACATATTCTTCAGCGGCCGCTACATTATCTTCCTCATGGGCGTCTTCTCCATTTACACGGGCTTCATCTACAACGATGTGTTCTCCAAGTCGATGAACATCTTCGGTTCCGGCTGGCACATGAACTACACGAGGGCAAATGTCGAAGATCCCTATCTGAAGGACATAACCCTGAGGCCCAACGATACGGTCTTCAAGACCTATCCCTTTGGCATGGATCCCATTTGGCAGCTGGCCGACAACAAGATCATATTCCTCAACACCTTCAAGATGAAGCTGTCCATCATTGTGGGCGTGCTGCACATGATCTTCGGCGTCTCCATGTCGGTGGTTAACTTCGTCTACTACCGCAAGTACGCCAGCATCTTCCTGGAGTTCCTTCCGCAGGTTCTCTTCCTTGTCCTGCTCTTCGGCTACATGGTCTTCATGATGTTCTTCAAGTGGATCGTCTACAATGACACTGTCGAAGGACCTCTTTCGCCAGCGTGTGCTCCCTCCATTCTGATCCTGTTCATCAATATGATGCTGCAAGGCTCACAGGACACGCCGGAGCCCTGCAAGGAGTTCATGTTCGAGGGCCAGAAGCCACTGCAGCAGGTCTTCGTCGTCATTGCCGTCATCTGTATTCCCTGGATGCTCCTGGGGAAACCCTTGTTCATCATGTTCAAGCGCAAGGCGAGCGGAGCTCCGCCACCAAAGCCAGCGGGCGAAGGGGGCGGCGGCGGTCATGGCGAAGATGAGCCCATGGGCGAGATCTTCATCCACCAGGCCATCCACACGATTGAGTACGTGCTGAGTACGGTTTCCCACACGGCCTCCTACCTTCGGTTGTGGGCCCTGTCCCTGGCCCATGCACGTAAGTTTATTTATTACTTGCAACTTGAATAATATTTGTAACTTTTCTATTTTGATTTCACTTTTCGCAGAGCTCTCCGAAGTGCTGTGGAACATGGTGTTCTCCATGGGCTTTAATTCCGACAGCTACATCGGTTCCATCCTCATCTATGTATTCTTTGGGGCCTGGGCATTGCTCACCGTTGGCATCCTGGTGCTCATCGAAGGACTCTCGGCCTTCCTTCACACCCTGCGCTTGCACTGGTAAGATTTGACCTTATAATTTCCGATTTAAATGGAATATAACCCCCGAATCTCTGGTTGCAGGGTGGAGTTCATGAGCAAGTTCTACGAGGGCGCTGGTTACGCCTTTGAGCCCTTCGCCTTTAAGACCATACTGGATGTCAGCGAGGAGGACTAGGGAGGAGTAAGGAGGTGGGGGGACAGGAGAGAATGAGAATGCGCAGGACGCACTTCCCCAAAAAGCATTTTGCGTTTATTTCGTTTCGCATCCTTCGTGCTTTTTTTTGTCACGGAAAAATAAATTTCGTTTGATATGCATATTGAATACCGCTGTGTTCCTCGTTTCTTGCCTCGTTTCTGGTCCTGTCAGCCGCCGACAAATGTTTGTCATATGCTCTCTGACAGTCCTGCTCCGGCCACCCAAGTGACAACTGCAGACAGGCCCACACACAGGACTGCATATATCCGAAACAATCTCAAAGCAAATTGCTGGCTATCCTCAAAAGCAGGATGTGTGTGTGCTCGTCAATGGCTATTTTTTTCTCATTAGAAAAGTTGTCATATGCTGAAATTATGTTGTCAGTTGGACTGTCCATAGAGCATTGAGTTGTGAAATTGGACACTCACAATTTAAATAATAATACTATGTCAGAGGGGATGGTTCACAGAGAAGTATTGCACAAAATTCCGTATAAGTCAGATTTAAGATTTAAAAATAAGTTATTACCTCAAAATTTATTAAATTCCCACAAGTCTAGCTGTTATATTTAAGGATAAACCACCACTTAACCCCAAAAACCCTTAGCTAGGACTCAATATAACCAAAATGGCAAACACTTTTTGAGCTTTCCCTTTGCGGGGAAAGTTTGCTTGCTCTATAACTGTTAAATGGCGCGAAATTCTTTTCAATTTCAATTCTGAACTTCGGTTCGAGGCTCTTTTGCTTTTATTTGTAGTCCTTTACCTTCTGCTTTTGCTGTTATAGTTGTTGTTGTTGCTGGACTGCCCCCTCTACACGTTGCCAAATATTTGCATTCGAACTCAATTGGTTGCGTTTTGTGTTTATTGCCTTTTGCTTGCTGGCAAAAATGTAACGTGTTCTAGTGTGCATCTATCTTTTTTAGGTTTTCGTTGTCGTTATCGTTGCCATTGCCCTCCTGCCAAAAATATTTTCGCGAGCATCGGGGTGTTGACAACTACGCAGTGGGCATTGGCCAGGTGAGTCGTGGAGGTGGGTACAGGTGATCCGGGCCAAAACACACGCAATGCAAATACGAATTCAAACAGGCTGCCAAACGCTTTGAACCCGCATGTCAAATGCTGTTTTCCCAACAACCGAATAACAACAAAAGCAGCTAAAAGGACAAGAGTTAGGTGTCCTTTAAAAGGTCGAATATGGAAATACTCTTTTAGAATATATAAAATATTGCTTGATTTAAAAAAAAAACACATGGGCATTGTTATTATATAATCTCCAGCTTAAAAATCGTTAAGGGCCTTCAATTTTAATTACATTTTGTATTTTACGTATTTCGGATATAAAACTAAGCAATTTTATGCTAAGAATATCACTATCACTATTTTTTCCATTTTATACACACAAACTATCTTTATGTACACTCTTTGTAGGCAAAACATCGTTATATAATCCTGATCCCAAGTGTAAATCCCCTTCTAGAGTATTCTACAAAAAACAATCAACTATTTGAGAATTTCTCCCGCTCCCGGGACCATTTCAGAGCTCTGACCCAGCGGCAGCCATGGTTTAGGCTTGTTTGTGCAGCTGACATACTGGTCAAGTTTTGTGCGCTGCGAAAAAAGAACATTTCACATTACGTATACGCCGCATATCGGCAGCAGCATCGGAAACAAATGCCGCCCAGAACAACAGCAGCAGCCAACCCAGACGATCGGCATATAAATATGGCTACAAAATGCATTAAACAAATAAATGTTTGTGCATGCATAGACAGTTGGACTGTGTGGCAGTTGGTCGTAAATTATGTGCGCTGGCCTAATGCATTTGGCCTCGTATTAATCAATGTTTGTGCTGGCTGGTGTCCTCTTTTTTTACGCTGGACAACTGCGGCATTTGCTCGTGCATTTGTTTTAATTTATTTGCTCGGCGCAATTATTTGCATTCGGTTTGGCCCCGAGTTTCCTTGGTGGCATTTACTATTATATTTTTTTTTTTTTTGGCAGTTGTCGTTTGATTTTTTACGCCTGCCGCAACAGCATAAATATAAATCAAACTGCATTTGTTTCGGTGTCGCTGATTTGCATTGGGATTTGTTTATAAATCCGCAAACACATTGGAAATCGAAATAATAGCTATCTCCTGGCCGTACAAATGTGTCCCATAGATATTGCTTTTTAATTGTTCGACTCGTGCATATTTTTCTTTTAATTTTTTATGATTTCGCCTGGCATATGCAGCCAACGGATGTCTAATTGAATACCAAAGCAAAATGGTTCAGCTAAATACCATTTTTTTTGTACTGAACCCTTTTGTTTTAGCCTTTATTTCGGGATTTATTCGAGGCCATTAAATAAATATGCAATTTGTTCAATTGCTTTGATAAAAACTTAATGAAATATGCCGGCAATAGGTCAGTAACTAGAATTTTATATTCATTCCGGCCTTACATACTTTGGGTGCGGCTTTTATAACCATCGAAAATCAAAGCATAAGCTCAGATCTAGATCAACTTCTTGGTGTCCCAATTTTATTATCACTTGCCCACAAAAGCCAGAGCCAAATCACCGAATCCCAAATTACCCCGGCATAGGCTTTACCAGATTTTACGACACCGTTGCCGTCCAACAAAGTCCGTAAATCAAAAGCAGATAATTTCCAACAGCTTCACTTTCCTGCGGCCTCACCTATCCCGGCCAGCCGAAGGATACGAACGAATAAAATAATTGTTCAGTGAGAGAGAGCCACAAATTATAACATTTTTACGCTTCTTTTTCCCTTCTCGGTGGAGGCTACTAAATTTACATACTCCATGACGAGCCGGTGCCACCGCCCACTCAGCTGGACGCACGTTCCAACTTTTACTGTATTTATGCCAGCGAAAGGGACGAAATCGAGGGCCCTCGGGGAAGGCGGGAAGGATGGCAGGCGGAGGCTGGGCAGGAAAAGTGTGTGAGCACAATTGCGCGTCATAAATTTGAATTATTGTGCTCTTTGCATTTGACAACGACTTAAAAGCACTTGCAGCGATTTGGGCCAGCTCCGTCCAGTTCAGTTCAGTGAAAACTCCGAGGCAGTCAGCCATGAACATGTCCTTGAGACATGCACGAGAGCCCGGAAGTACACTTGGTAAAACTAAGGGGAATTTACTCCTTTTATACGATTTTTTTAAATTTAATTCAAAAATTCTCAACCTAATTTAAAATGATATTATATTATTATAATGATTACATGACAATCACTATTAAACATTTTATTTTAAACACTTTAATACAATCGCTAGCGCTCTTAGCATTTATTAAATATGTATAATTAAATAAATAATGAAATAACTAATTATGTAAATATACATATGTATATAATATAATTTATAATTTATTTAAAACCCCAAAACATAATTTATGTAATGCTTCAAGTGTAGTAAAACGCCTCGCATCCCACTACCGCCATCTTTTTGTTCGCTCTGCCTGGCTGAACAGTGCTGCCACGCCCACAAGGACAGCAACAACAATGAGAAGGACATTTTTAGTGGACATTTATTTTATGCTCGAATCGCATTGAAATTTACGCCGAAGGCGCCAGCTTTGTTGATGATGAAGTCGGTCAGCCCTGTGCGGTGGCCTGTCTTTTGTCGGGACCATAAAATATTCCCCCGTCCAACGGATGGGCAGCCAGCTTCCTTTCAGCATCAGGATCAGCAGCAGGAGCAGAAGCAGTAAAGTGCATTAGCCATTTTAGCACTTGACGCACATTCATCCGCAAAACGCTACTGAAATCCCTCGCTCTAATTAGCCAGAACTGCAAGGCCGAGCAGCTGCAGCTCGGTTGTCTTAAAGTGTTAAAGTCTTTGGCCCAGACTTCATCTCCGTCTATCAGATGGAGAATGACAGACAGCTGAGAACGGATTAATTTGTCACTGAATGCGAGCTGTGCTGACAGCCAAGCCAAAGCCACAAATTGCTCAAGATATACATTCTTGAGTCGCATCAAAAGAAAGCCAAGTAATTTGATATTTCCACAAATATATATATATTCGCATGTGGTCTCCCTTCTGGCATGGTGGTGGAGGAAAGGGCGGCGTTGAATTGACCATGTTAACAATAAACAATTGACCACATGACATGACAAGTAACGAATGTGCTGGCCAAGAATGTTTTCATCAAAATTTTAAAGAGAATAAAATAAAAATGGAATAGAGAGTACCTTGGACTTGTAAAAGGGTAGAAGTAAAATGTATTTTGTTTATATATTTGTATTTATATATTTCTTTATATTCTTTCTTTATATACTTTACAATTTAACATATTAATATTTGTATACATTATTTTAAAATAACTAGTTGGTGGCTTTAAAAAATATAATTTATTATATCCTAAAACTTTTCATACTAAATGTATTATAATTTGGTCCACATTATATTCTATTTTCGTTTAATTACTGTTTTGGGCTTAAGATATATTTCCCGACACAAGTGTGTTTTTATTTCTTTGTTTTTATATCCAGATAAATTTTGTGTTTTATATTTTTACTTTGTTATTCAGCAATTAAATCAGTATTCCCCCCAATGTCGCTGATTGCTGAGTATCAAAAAACGCTTGTGGGCTGCAATAAAACTATTAAACGTTCCAGCCTCCAGACTCACACACACACACACATGACAGGCCTCTTTGTACTCGTTCAATTGTACAGCAATTTTATTTGTACGTTTTTTGGTTCATTTTGGATGCTTTTTTTTTTTGTGACTCTGGGCCATGTCTGCACAAATGTTGCATAGCAATTGCTTTGTGTGTTCAATTTTTGGCATAACAACAAACAAGTGCACACACAACCCAAGCAGTCACCCACACAGGGACACTCACACAGCACACACCACACACACACAGTCAGCTGGACAGCAACAATGGGCAGTCAAACAAATGAACAAGAGCGCACAAATTTTGCAGCTGTCAGTAGCACAAGCCAGGACACGAACCAGGCACAACAGGAGGCACAAAGCAAAATTTTTATTTGCCAAAAAAAAAAACGAGAGAAAAACGAAGCCCGAAATTGTGGCTTAAAATAATTTTTTTTTT
>JAEIIF010000513.1:0-19717 GCA_018874455.1 Drosophila trapezifrons
CCCTGCTTGTCCCTGACCAGTGGTCGTCTACTGGGATTCCCTTCTTAGTTGTCTGCCACTAAAAAATCGACCAACAGATGGAGTAACTGGTGCAGCCAACTTGGTTTGGAAAATAGGTAGTTTTGAATTTAGGCGGAAACTGGATTTTTTAGGGGGTAATCTCGACTGTTTGAGATATTTTAGGGGGAAGGCAAAATATGTGTCTGGCAACACTGCTAATAAAAATTTACTCAACAACTCAACATTGCTGCTGCAATATTTGCACTTGCATTCGTCGTTTCGTCCAGATATAAACCCCGTGATTAGAACTAGCTAGCAACTCCCCCGACTTTCCGACCCGTGAAAAGTTAAAGCCGAGAAAATGCAGCGAGCTGGCCTCTTGGCCATTTTGGCACTCTTCTGTGCCTTCGGTGAGTGCGAAAGAGAATTGGGGAAAACTATTTAGTCACAGCTTATTGCGTATTTGCACTGTGCACCCCCGTTCGTGGCTCGTCATTCGTCATTCGTCACTATTCAACTCTGCGCTTTGTTTTTGTCTTTTCCACAGGCTGCTTCGCCGCTGCCACGCCCCTTGTGGGATCCAGTAAGTGCACCTGGGGACCTTCGTATTGGTGCGACAATCTCAGGTGAGTCTCGGGGGGGAAAACGGAACGAAAGGGGACCGGGAAAACGCTTGGTCATCGAACGTCCGAGGAAAAATTCCAGAAGATAGAGAGAGATCGGAAAACAATAACTGTTTACCACTTTAACCCCACTTTACATGTCTCTTTTTTTCCTGCTCTTCCTTCCTTTCTTTGCTCAGTGTTTGCGCTTTGTTGTTGGGTTTTTCTGCCGATAAGACTATCTTTCGATGCGAATCGGACTGTAGTCCGTATAGCTCTATCAACCGATAACCCCCTGTTATTGCAAACTTAGTACTTGGCGTCGCTCCAATTGCGCCCTCTTTTTTTTCCGCTACACAGGGCAAAAAACTACACCCCTGTTCCCATTTCTGAGCTGATAACAGGGTTCATATTTCTACGGTTCGGTTTTGGAATAGAGGGTCCATTGTGTTAGGTTTTCAAACTTGGTTTGTAATTACAAATATTAAACCATATTTCTAATTTAAGCTTGAGAAAAGTACACACTGCAGTTATCTTTAAAAAATATTTGTCTGTTCATTTTATTTGCACAACTATTTATATATTACATTTATGTGTATTACCTATAGAAACAGAGTCCAAAAATACAACAGCCTTGCTTCTTAACATTAAGTTCAAGTTGAAAATCTTATTTTATTTAAAATATACTGTTTTTAAGTGAAAAATAAAGTATTTTTCCTGCACCTCTTAACTTAACAACGTAAAATAAATATAAAGGTAATCCTCATACCAAGTTGTCAATATTAAACACAGTTTTTAAACATAAAATTTTATTAAAATAAAAAAAAACCCAAGCAATTTAAGTTACTAATTTTCTCCCAGTGCATTTAGTTGCATTCTGTTTTCTTGGTTCGTTCCCTATTCTGTGTATTCCCTTTGTTTTCGGTTTCGGTTTAAATTAAATTACCAGAATGCCGACTAAATTTGCCGACAGCTGACGAGCAAAGTTAATCGCTCTTTAGGGGGAAGCTTTATCGCCATGAGTATTATTTGCATGAGTAATCCCGAAGTCCCAGATCGTTTTACAGTCGTTGTGATCCGAGGCCTCCCTTTCGCTTTTCTCCCCTTTGCTCGCATAACCGTCGGATTTATCATCACAAAGTGTGTTGTAAGCGGCACCAGTTGTTCCTTATCAACCGATTCTGACTAATCCCACATCACACATTCAGGGGAACCATCCAAAGTCGGACTTTACCTTTATTCCAAGGGGTTTCAAGAAGTTAGGGACAAAAAGTTCCTTTGTACAATTTTCCAACAGAGATTAACTTACAAATAATCTCTAGATGGATTTCTTGTTTTCAAAAATAAAACCCATAGGCAACTGAAAACTTTTGTTAGGCATTCACTGCTCTTATCGGTGGTCATAATTCCTTTGTTTATTGATTGATTTATTTTTAACCGCCAAGGAAAATCCGCTACGTTCTCTGCTTCTTAACTGTTTCTTTGTTTGGCAATTAACGCAAAAAATTGCAGAGCCACAGAAAATTAAAAACGTCGCCATTCCTGAAAATTTTTTAAAAACAATATCTGTGAATGCGTATAATATATATACATGTACGTGGATATGTCCAAAATGTATGTATGTGTTTATATCCGTGCTTATCATTGCTGTTTTCTTTGCTTTCTAGACGCTTTTGTTTGGTATTTCTCTGAGGCATTCGCTGATGTTTGTAAAAATTAACACTTTTTCAGACAGAGTCTTTGAGATCGAATGAGATAAATTGATTGAATATTGAATAAATAATGGAATTATTATATATTAGAGCGATTCTAAAAAGGGTTAACAACGAGAGATAAATATGGATCCCTTATATATGTCTTTATTTATTTGTTACTATAAGAAATGATTTTCTATATATTACTCAATGATTGCTCATGGATTATAATGTATTTATCCAAAACGACGCACCCTTATCCAACATAAATCATGTGAGCTGCGGGTGCATTCAACCGACAGAGGGTTCAGTGGTTTCTCCGGCTTCTTAGTGGACTCTGATCTGTGCTGACTGTGTCTGTTCCGACTTGGTCACTCGATTACGAATGCGGGTCATTTGATCCATAGTCTCGAAGTTTCTGCATAGTCTGCAGGCACCCCAGCTCTGGTTATTATTTTTATAAGCCTATCTTATTATTTTCCAGAACTCAATATTTATTCCCTAATTTCTTTCTTCCTTTTTAGCAACTCCAAGGAATGCCGTGCCACCCGCCATTGTATCCAAACTGTTTGGGAGACCCGCCAGGTGCCCGTCGATACGGACTCGATCTGTCAGATATGCAAGGACATGGTCACCCAGGCCCGCGACCAGCTGAGGAGCAATGAGACCGAGGAGGAGCTCAAGGAGGTCTTTGAGGGCTCCTGCAAACTGCTGCCGGTTAAGGTGGTGCAAAAGGAGTGCATCAAGATGGCCGATGATTTTCTGCCCGAGCTGGTCGAGGCCTTGGCTTCCCAAATGAACCCAGATGTGAGTTGGCTCTCTCTATTTCCTTTAAATATATTTTATTTCGATCTCTTGTCAAACCTTCAGCAAGTTTGCTCTGTGGCCGGACTCTGCAACAGCGCCCGCATCGATGAGCTGATGAAGAATGCCTATCAGTCGGCCCTCGATGGTACTCTCGCCGAGGACGAGGTCGACGACAGCTCCGAGGAGACCCTGAAGCCGAATCAACTTTCCTGCGGCAACTGCAACCTGCTCTCCCGCATGATGAACTCAAAATTCGCGGCCTACGATCGCGATGACATGGTGGAGCAGTTCCTCCATGTGTGTGGCTCTCTCTCCAGTTTCTCGGATGCCTGCGCCAACATCGTCCTCACTTACTTCAACGACATTTACGATCATGTGAGCAAGCACTTGGACACCGATGCCGTCTGCCATGTGTCGGGAGTGTGCGCCTCCAGGTACCATCAGCACGAGGAGGACAAGCAGCCGCAGGAAGCCTTGGTTGCTCTCGATGCCGGCGATGATATTCCCTGCGAGCTGTGCGAGCAGCTGGTGAAGCATCTGCGCGATGTCCTGGTGGCCAACACCACAGAGACGGAGTTCAAGCAGGTGTTGGAGGGATTCTGCAAGCAGTCGAAGGGCTTCAAGGACGAGTGCATCAGCATCGTGGACCAGTACTACGACGTGATCTACCAGACGCTGACCAACAAGCTGGATGCCAACGGAGCCTGTTGCATGATTGGCATTTGCCAGAAGAACTCTGCCTCCACGAAGAAGGACGCTCCTATTATGCCCCTGCTGCCCGCCATTGAGCCCGCCCAGGTGAAGATCACCATCGAGAAGCTGGAGAAGCACGAGAAGAAGCAGCTGGGTGCCAATGAGCCCAAGTTCACCCAGCAGCAGATCCAGGACATGCAACTGCCCATCGATCACCTAATGGGTGCTCAAAATCCCGGATCGTTGGTGAACGGTGGCGAGCTTTGCACCATTTGCGAGTACCTGCTGCACTTCATCCAGGAGACCTTGGCCACCCCGTCCACGGATGACCAGATCAAGCACACCGTGGAGAGCATTTGCAGCAAGCTGCCCCAGGGTGTTGCCGGTCAGTGCCGCAACTTTGTGGAGATGTATGGCGATGCAGTGATTGCCCTGCTCGTCCAGGGACTGAACCCCCGCAGCGTGTGCCCCATTATGCAGATGTGCCCGCGCAATCTGCCCAAGAGCGAGGATGTCGAGGTGTTCCACCCTAAACCCGTCAGCGATGAGCAGGATGCGCCCACCTGCCCGCTGTGCCTTTTCGCCGTGGAGCAGGCCCAGGCCAAAATCCGTAACGACAAGTCCAAGGTGGGTTTGGCATCTTTGTTTGATGATTCTCTTCTTATTTGATCGAATTTCCCCTTTTAGGACAACATCAGGAAGGTTCTGGATGGTCTGTGCACCCATCTGCCCAACAAGCTAAAGGACGAGTGCGTGGACTTCATCAACACCTACTCCAACGAGCTGGTCGACATGCTGATCACCGACTTCAAGCCCCAGGAGATCTGTGTGCAACTGAAGCTCTGCCCCAAGTCCAAGGACACACTCGGTGACATGGGCATCAGTCTGGAGAATGACATTGATGGCGAGGACAACTCCAGCAGCGAGGAGGAGGGCGAACACTTCAACGACATCGAGACCATGGAGGAACTGCCCCCTCAGCTGGCCTTCGACGAGGGCTTCAGCGCCGCACCCAACTGCCTGATCTGCGAGGAGCTGGTGAAGACCGTTGAGAAGAAGATGGGCAAGCATCCCACCCGGGAGAGCATTAAGAAGATCCTGGATCAGGACTGTGACAAGTTGAGGAAGCCAGTGTCCGCCAAGTGCCACAAGATTGTTGAGAAGTACGGCGACACCATTGCCGATTTGCTGCTGAAGGAGATGGATCCCAAGCTGATCTGCACCGAACTGGGACTGTGCTTGATCGCTGACATGGACGATTGTGAGTATCCAAGCTGCACTCTGTTCCCTATTCCCTTCTAAAATCATGTAATGTTGCAGTGGAAGTGGATGAGGCCCTGAAGTACGATGTGATTGCCCTGCCGCAAAAGGAGGAGATCAAGGAGCCGCCCACCTGCGTGCTGTGCGAGTTTGTCATGACCAAGCTGGAGGCCGATCTGAAGAACAAGACCGAGCAGGAGGACATCAAGCGAGCCATTCTGGCGGTGTGCAACCGCCTGCCAGGCACCATCCGCAAGCAGTGCGACACCTTTGTCCAGGGATACGCCAACGCTGTGATCGACCTGCTGAGCAAGGTGCCCCCCAAGGAGGTGTGCCAGAAGCTGCAGCTGTGCTTCAGTCTGGCAGTAACCGACGAGGTGGTTGAGTGCGGCGTTTGTCACGGCGTCACCCAGGCCCTGTTGCCGTTCCTGCGCGAAAAGGAGGAGAACCAGGACGCCACAGCCCTGCAGATGACATCGACGGCTTGCGAGACCTTGCCAGCCAAGTACTACAAGATTGTAAGTTGGAGATTAATACATTTACACTACCTTTTACTCAATGAAATCTTGTGCTTGCCTCTTTGCAGTGCTCGGAGATGATCTCCATTTATGGCAACAGCATCAAGAACCTGGCCAAGCGTTCCTATGTGGATCAGTCGCATGTCTGTGCCGAGATTGGCAAGTGCTTTGATAGCGAGAAGTCTTCGCTGGCCTTTGCCAGACTTACAGGTCAGCCACAAACCCCCTTTCCATCAGAGCTTCTCTTTAACTTCCGTTTCCCTTACAGCCTAAGATCGTCGTCCCATTGAGTGATTTGTTGTGATGGAGGAGTAGAAGGATTAGCCGAGGAAATAGTATGAGAAGGAGGCGGCCCACGCTTTATATATGGCATATACCTTTACATATATCTGTTTATACATTCTTTAACGATTTACTGTAAATGAACGACAATTACTTACCCTTGTTCCCGTACCCTGTTTTGGCTCTAAATTTGTTAGGAGACTTTGTGATGAAACTGATTTTATAAACGCACTCGATCGAAGCGGGCTGAAAAAGTGAAACTTAACTGAAACTAGAACTAACCATAGGCAGTAAACATAAATCGTACTACCAAAATACAAATTAGCGAAATCAAAAGCCACTAACTTTGTATCTATATCCCCATCTGTGCGAGTCAGTTGAGCAGTGTGTGTGTAGTCTAAGATATCAAAGAAAACTGTAAAATACGAACATTGATCTTATATAAATCATAAAGTAAACATAAACATAAACCAAGCAGCACTTCATTGAATATTCTCGGGCCAGGAAATACATATATATATATATATATATAACAAATACAATATGTTTGAGAACTCGCTGCTGATCATCAAGCCGGATTACTTGCACAAGCGGAGGCCAGTGCTCCTCAAGTTGCTATCCGAGGGATTCCAGCTGCAGGGCAATCGCAAGCTGTCCTTCTCGCCGGAACTAGCTGCCGAGTTCTATGCTGACTATGCGGATGAGAAGGGCTTCATGCTGGAGGTGATTCTGCTCTCCAAGGGAGTCTCGGAGGCCTTCATTGTCAGCAAGGAGAATGGCGTGCAGGATCTGCTCAATATCATGATATGTTACTTGTGAGTTCACTCTGCGGCTTGTCTTTTAACTTATTGATGGTTAAGATACATTATTTTAGTGGCTCAGCCTCGGATCTGGAACGAAATATTCATGTCACCAAAAATGCCAGCAGCGTGGCTCGTGAGATTAACTTTATATTTCCAAACTGTAAGAGGGATTAAGGGATACTTTGATTTTAAAGATTAATTTTTAATTGTTTTCTGATATATAAATTCCTTTAGACATCCATGAACCCCATCAGATGTTCGATCGAAAGAACTTCTGCAGTCGCCCCATGCTGAAGCCGCTGCTCGAGGAGATCTACGACATACTCCAGAACACGGACTGCAGCCAGGAGAACTGGAAGGTCCGCGTGTCCGATTATCTGGTGCGCAGCAATCCGAAGATACCGCAGGTCACCAACCAGTGTCAAGTGCGTCCGGATACGGGCATCCAGGACAAGTCGCAGCAAACGACCATGACCTATGCCCCCAAGCCGAGTGTGGCGGGTGTGCAAGCCCGCGCGAAGAAGACCGAGAGCAGCAGCTCACCATTGACGTCCACGTCACCGCACTCCTCCATGCTGCTGTCCAGCTCGTCGTGTGTCTCCTGCGGAGGATTTGAGAGGACGGAGCCTTGCCTGTCGGAACTGGATCTTAATAAGCGCGTGGAGCCGCATGACATCGAAGAGGTTTGCGTGGACGAAGAGATCCTCTGGAGGGAGGTGGTGGTCTACGAGGAAATTCAGCCCGAAGAGGAGGGGGAGTCCAAGGAGGGCCAAGTCTGTGACTTCGAGGGTGAGGGAGAGGGAGATGCTGGTGGCTCGGATGTGGAGTCGGACAAGAGCGCCCACGAGGCTGGACCGCCAGCGCAAGATGATGAGTCTAGCGGGGAGCCGGAGGCTGCTCCACCGGCAGCTGCTGCTGAAGAGGCTGCTCCAGCGCCAGCTGCTGCTGAAGAGACTGCTCCACCGCCAGCTGCCGCTGAAGAGGCTGCTCCACCGCCAGCTGCCGAACCAGAACCAGCTGCTCAGGAAGCAGCTCCGCCGGCAGAAGAGCCTCCTGCCGCGGAAGAGGCTCCTGCTGCCGCCGAGGAAGCTCCCGCCGAATAAGCTCATTTGACCTCTGCACCTGTTGCCACACCGTTTGTTTGTTTATTGAAGCATAGAAAAAATGGCCACAAATTCGCGCAATTTTCGCAGCATCCCAGCATCCCAGCGGCAACATGAACCACTGCATCACCACCCACAGCAACACCTCCGCATGGCAAATGCGCACTCGCAGAATTCGGGGAGAAGGGTTCCACAGCTCGCCCTGCAGTTTTTTCCACCCGGAAAGTGCAGCGACATCAACAGGAGCAACAGCCGCGGCAGCAACAGCTTTTGGCCCTATTGCAAAAACATAGGCCAAGTTTTTTTCGCCCCCCCTTCAAGTGTCCAATAAAAAAACGCAGAAAAATAGAAAACAAACAATGGAATCCGAAATAATTTGTGGGCCAACTCTCGCGGCAAAAGTAAGCCTTGGCATGTGGCACAGTTTTGAGCCACGCAAAGTGGTTGCAATTAACCCAATTATAGGGATAATGGGCCAATTGTACGGATTTGCAAAATTTGATTGGTAATACAAAGGGGTAGGAAGCTATGAGTATTTATTAAAGACTTAATATTTGGAATAAAACAAATTAAAACATAAAAATAAGACCTTGCTATGTAACATAAATCATAGAAATATAACTCTTCTAGGGATGTGCAACAGGAGCCACCCCGAAGGATCTATCCCTTTCTGTTTTTCGGATCCTTGCCAAATTCTCTGAATTTTTTTAGTAAAAAAATAAGTATGCCTTTGCATATGTTTATTAGCCCGGCAGGCGCCATATCGGCCAGGCGAATCAAGCAGAAGTTCAGGAAGTTTAGTTCCGCCTTGCAGGACATGGGTACGCCCACCTGACGCAGGTGATTGTCCCGAACTAGGCTAAGCTAACGAACACCTAGGCACAGTGGCCTGAAAGGGAAGATAAATAACAAGGGGATTAAGGAGATTTAACGCAGTAATAAAATTTAATTTTATTCAAGAAATAAATGTAATTTTAATTAATCAATTTATTTTATTTCAACTTCAAACCACTTCTAAATAAAATGAATATCTTTATTCTTTACTTATTATTTTTTGTAGCATACTTTTTAACGCATTTTTAAATGATTTTAAATCTATTCCAATATCTCTGATCTCTGATTATCACAAGATTAATTTTAATCACCTTTTTAACTTGAATGATTAAATATATAAATAATAATAAGAGTACCAAAAGTAATTTAATTTATTAAAATAGTTTATAAACTATTTTTAATGCCAAAAATATGGTTTTAACTAAAGAAAAATAACTTATATTAATAAGCAGAACATATATTTCTTCCCTCCTAATTTTCGATAGTCCCCAAACCACGGTGGCCTCATAAGCCGCCAGCTCAGCAATTGAGATTGCGAAAAGTTGTTGTTGCGGGCGTGTGTTTCAATGCCAGGCCGTTCCACCGCTCCCAGCAACCACCCCCGGGAACGGCGGCAGTGGGAGAGATGATGGCGAGAGCAAAAGCTCTCCGGACGCCGTGCGCTATGCAACGCTTTCTCGCTGGCCACTTGCCACCCGTTCCCCCCCGTCCCACTGATTTCTGCGATTTCAGCGGCTTTTCTTCCGCGTTCTTTTTGTTGTTTCTTTTTATTGCCGACGTCCAGGGGAAAATCGGCAGGGCAGTCGGTATCTGTCCGTCGATTTTGCTGCCACCGCTCCGCTTCGTTCCGCTGGCGTCCTGCGTCCCGTGTCCTCTGTGCTGGGTCCTTCTGAAAATAACAAATAATTACTCAAAATAATAGACGCCGAAGCTTTCGCCAGCGACTGCGCAGCCGGCGCAGCAGTCGCCGTCGACGTCGAGTCGGAACTGAACAGAACTGAAAGAGAATTGAATCGGTTTCGCAATACATACACAAACAATAGGCGCTGGGAAGTAGACGACGGCGAATCCTTGGCGGCTCAGCATTTCCACCGAATTCGCGTCGAGGAAAAGCGGAAAATCGGAAAAGCGGAGCAGTCAGCAGTCAGCGGCCATTTCGTATTGATTTTCAAGTGTGGTAAGCGGCAGCGCCAGGAAAAACGGGAGAAGAGACTTCGGGAAAAACACGGTGAAAAGCCCACCAAATGGCAGTGAAAAAGGCGCAAGCAAATGTCAATGGCCAAGCGCTACATAAAAGGAAAAATTAAGGGGGGGGCGCGGTGGTGGTGGGTTAAGGAAGTGTCAAAAAAATGCCAAAAAAGGCCAAAAAGCAGTGCAAAAAGTGGCTAAAAATGTGGCCAGAAACCGTGTGAAAAGTGCTAACCAAAAATATTGAGGCAAAGCCCCAATTGTGCGTTAAATATAGCCCGCTTAAAAATAAATCCGGGCAGACACGGAAAAGCCCCAAACCTCAAGTCCAGAAAAGAGGCAAGAGGCGAGGGGAGGAGGAAGAGGAAGACCGAAGAAGCGGAAGAGGAAGAAGCGGCCGGCATACACACACAACCACAAGGGGGTGGCAACCCTACGCCCGCAAAAAGGGGGATGGCCACGGCTTTGCCTTCGACAGCGGCCAAAAGCTCAAGTCACAAATTTTTGCGCAAGGGCAGGCCGCCGCACCGAGTCGAGAGTCGAGTGCTTTTCCGAAAGGGGGGTGGATGCCGCTGTCTCTGCCGCAGTCTCTGCCTCTGCCTCAGCTGGCGCAGACGCCGACGCCGACGAAATTTCGCAACACTCGCATAACACACGCACAACGCGGCACAATACACTCCCCCACAGTTTACAGTTCCAGAGCTCGTTTGTTAGGGGTGGCATTGCTTGGGTTCCGGGAACGGAATGGAAATGGCACAGGCCGCTAAGGGAAATAACGGTGACTTAAATACCCTTGCACTGATAGAGATCTTGTGACTATAATTGTTTGAAATCGTTTTAAAAATCTGGAGATATTGATACAGTTTCGTGAAATAAAAGTGGGTAACAAATCGTGATCTTAAACTCCAGCCGGCTATCAACCCTTCAAAAGGGAATAGTAAAAAAGTTAGCTATACCCCATTATAACCCTCAGATAGCTTGTCAGTCCTGCTCCGTGACTTATAAAGATTTTTCGCTTAGAAGTGTGCTGTCGCGAATTCCGAGTGCAACTATGGAAATATATTATGTAAGTAAATACCCTCCCGTAAGGGAGTACCGTGACATATGCATAATTTTGACGAGATTTCGTATCGCAGAAAGGGTTTTCCCTTCTGAATAATATGTTTCCAAAGTTTTAAATGTAGAATCACTGCTCAAAAGTTAAAACTCTGTGCCTTAATGGGGTAGTTCTACCCCGACTAACCTCTGTTCCATTCCATTCTGATTCCACCTAACTTCAACCGTTCCCTCTCCTCTTCCTCTGCCCAGAGCGGCGCCGTTAACATGGACAAGATGACGGTGGCCCAGAAGAACGCATATCTCGAGGCCCATATGGCCGTGCAGCAGCAGATGGCCCAGGCGGCCATCCAGTTCAAGCAGCAGCAGACCTCCCAGCAACAGGGCTCCCCCACCACGGCCAACAACAACAACAGCCAGCAGAACAACGGCAACATGCAGCAGCAACAACAGCAACAACAGCAGCAGCAGCAACAACAGCAGCAACAGCAACAACAACAGCAGCAGCAACACTACGCGGCCACGATCAAGGTCCCACAGATCAGTTCCTCGAGCGTAGCGGCAGCAGCGGCGGCCGGTGAGAGCACCTTCACCGTCCCCGACGACGGCATGGGCTTCGAGGGCGGCGTCCGGGTGCTGCAGAGCCTCGGCACCTGGTCGGCGGCCGAGCAGCTCACCTACAATATACCCAAGCCGAACCTCATTCCCTTCACAGAGCCGTACGTGGAGGGGGGCTCGATGCACCCGGCCAGTCGACTGAAGGCGCTGCAACAGGTGCAGCAGGCCTCCTCGGGGGTGCGAAAAACCAATCCCTCGAAGTGTGAGTACTTTAATACACAAATTTAACATTAAATCTAGTGAAAGAGACTCCAAAATAGATTAAATAACTCATCAATAAGTTTATTTTTTAATAATTTCCATATTTAAATAGTAGCTTTATCAGAAAATTATAATTTCCACTCAGATACTAACCTGTTATCTTATCTTATATCATTCACAGCCACCAACAAGGCCTTCGAGTGCACGGTGTGCGGCAAGGGACTCGCCCGCAAGGACAAGCTGACCATCCACATGCGCATCCATACCGGCGAGAAGCCCTATATTTGTGAAGTATAAGCTGCCCTCGAGCCCCTGGTGGCCCCTGGCCATCTTCGGTGCGTCCAAATCTCTAACCAATCCCCTTCGCTTCCCTTCGCTTGCAGGTGTGCAATAAGGCGTTCGCCCGCCGGGATAAGCTGGTGATTCACATGAACAAGTTCAAGCACGTGACGCCCACGAACATTGCTCCGCTGGGCAAGCGGCTGAACAACATGGTGAAGAAGAAGGAGCAGCCGGATCCGCCGCCAGAGGACAACAAGCAGAGCCTAGAGCTGCAGCTGCAGCAGCAGGCGGTGCAGGTGGCCGCCCAGAACATCATCGTGCAGTCCGCCCAGGGGGCGCCGGCGGCGATTCCCGGGATCATCATCCCGCACCACCAGCAGCAGCTCTCCTGGACCTGCGAGCTGTGCGGCCGGATGTTCTCGAGTCGGGACGAGTGGTCCATCCATGCCAAGAGTCATCTGGAGGTGAGAAGATGTCGGTAGAGCCTCCTGGCAGCACGGAACCAGGCAGATATCGTCGGAGTGCCATAGAGTGGATTTAATTCTCGATTTCTTGATTTTTTTCATGGCACAGTATTGACAGCCGGAACGGCTAGTCGTAGAGTCAACAAAACCAGCAGCAGCGGCGGCGGCGGGGGCGGCAGGAGTCATTGCTAAGACCGGCAACAGTAATCGCAGCTACCAGATGGACGCCAACCAGAACCAGATACAAATGGAGGCCCAAGCACGCAAGCAGAAGATAATCATACAAAACCAGATGATACTCAATGCTAGCCACCAGCAACAGCAGCAGAACAACGGCAACATGCAACAGCAGCAGCAGCAGCAACATGTGGCCCACGGCAACAAGGCGGCCAGAAAGCACCTGCAACATGTACAGCAGCAGCAGCAACAGCAGCAACAACAGACCAGTGCGCCTATGTACAATAACAATAGTAGTAGCAACCACACAAACAACCAGAGCAGCCAGCAGCCGGGCCAAGAAGTAACTACCTATTAACCACCAGAACATCAACAGACCAGAACAGCAACACCAACAGCAAACAGCCAACAGCAACATTGAACACCTTGACCCCTCACCCTTGTAGCACTTCCGTATATTCCGCATTCTGTATAGTATTCTGTATTCTGTCACCCTTCCCTCTCGTCTCCCCTCTCCCCGCGAATCCAGGTGGCGGTCCCGGTGTCGCACATCATCGCCAACTCCCCAACGGCTGCCACCTACATGCAGGCCCAGCTGACCGAGCACGCCGGCAACATGCAACACGCAGGGATGCCCATCGTCACGTACAACGGCAACCAGTACTGTGTGATCACCCGGGCCCCCGATCTCGACGTGGAGGCGATGCAGAAGCCACTGGAGTACGGCCAGGCCGCCAGTGGAGCCACCAACATCATTGTGATGTCGCCCATGCAACTCCTGCCCCCGCAGCAGCAGCAACAGCAGCAGCAGCAGCAACAGTAAGCCAAGTCAGGGAGAAAGGCTAACTGCTCCCAGCTATACTATAAATACAAATTGTAAATAGAGTCTTAAGCAGCCAAGAGCGAACCCAAGTATATGTTTAAATGCACTACCCAAGTAGTGTTGGGATAAGGAGTACTCACTGTGGTGAACAAGCTCACTTTTTAGTGAGTGAACAAGTGAACAAGTGAACAAATGAACAGGTGAAAAAGTAAACTGTCGTTCATTCCGTTCATTCATAAAGTGAACACCTCTTTATGGTTCACTCAGTTGTTCACTTTTAAACAAATGAACAACTGAATGAACAAGGAAGCTAAATGAACACAAATGAACACAAATGAACACCTCTTTCTGGTTCACTCACTCGTGAGCCACACCCAACACTACTACCAGGCAGAGGAATTTGTAAATGTCAGATTATACGCATAGAGCCCCGTGTCAGTCGAATCAAACCTAGTCTAAGCAACCTAACATATCCCCCGCAGATTGTAGTTCCGTGTACTATCCCTACCATAAGGCAGCCACGACAGCCACACTGAGATATATATATATATCATTTCGATGCAGCTCCAGATCAGATCCCGCAACTAGTAACCCCCGTACTCAGACCGCGTGTATATTGTATGTGTTTCTATGGCATTGTTTGTACATTAAGCTAATTACGTACTCCAATTACGTCTTCTACTAGGCTCGGATCGAGGAGAAAGAGGCGCGAGAAAACGATAATGAAAATATATGAAAATAAAATGAAAACCAAACAAGTAGCAGTAGTAGTGTCCATCAGCAAAGCTCCCCACACATCTCCCCAAAACGATTCCAATGGCAAACCATGTAAAGATCAAGCGAAAATAAATTTAATTTAATTAAATAAAATGCAATACGTTTTTGATCGGGATAGGGGAGAATATTTTTATGGATATATGAGCGATTTACCTTATTTTATATTTTAAGTTCATCACATAAGTTGGTATATTGTCTTCGCGTAGAAATATGGCTTATTTTGGTTGTAAAATAATGATATCTCTTTATTAAATGTTATTAGTAAATTTATTTATATTTTTTTCTGTTCTGTGCTCATCAAAAAAGATTTACAACTGTAGATTTCTTAATATTATCATTAATTTATCACTTTCTTTACGTTTTCAGTTAATCATAAATTCCCATTATTTATTAGTTTCCAACAAACTTGTTTGTAAATATATATAACAAACTTTTTAAAAGTTTTTCTCGTGCTTATTCCTGCATTTTTGTGGCTACACTTCGCTTTGATGTAAATCATGCAATATTACGTATACGCAATGTGGCCCCTACTAAGCATCACTCAAGAGCCACTACACTCACTTCGGGCCAAGCAACGAATTGAAGCCATTAAAGCACCTAATAATTGGCAGCTGTTGTCGTTTATTATTCTCGACAGGCCAACTTTGGCGGCATTCTCGCTTTTTTGGTCCAAAAAGACTGGCCAAAAGCGAGGCAGAAAAACCAAAACATTTGGTCAGCGCTGTGAGCTCACGGAGCAGCAGCTTTTCGTTCCAAAAGTGAAAAATGCCGCGATTTGACCTTAGATGGAAACTCGTCGCAGTCGCAGAGCAGTTGCAGAGCAGTCGCAGCGCAGTCACAGGCGGCGTCGACGCTGCACTGGCAGCAAATAAATTTTTGCCTTGCGAATGCTGTTTGAGTTTGGTTGTTAATAATACAAGTCACCCGTAGAGTTATCTAAAGGGTATAGAGAATTTTTAGAGATATTTGTTATTAAAGAAATTTGCCAGTAAATATATTTTTAATTTTAAAGAGGATTTCTTTTGGTAATTGACAAGAATAGAAAAGCATTTTATTTATATTCTTTATTTACCATAAATACCCAGCTTTCCAGTGAAGAAGCTCTTTAAAAAATTAATATATTAACAAGAACCCTGTATTTCCTCTAGTTTTTAATGAGTTTTCTTCCCCCATTAGAGTATCTCTTAGTTGGAAAATTCAAGGCATCGCCTCTACTCAGTTCTCATGTTGTTTTTTCGCAAGAATCGCAAATTAGTCTGGGCCTCGATCGCTGATCACCTGAGCAAACTCAAACTCGACTGCGAACTCAGAGGCGAACTCGACGCCTACGACAAATGACAGCGCTCACGGCGCCGCCAACATCTCCGGCGGGCTGGCTCTCGGCCTCCGCTGGATTCTTTGTGTGTCAGTCGGTTTTCGGATCAGTCGTCGTTCGGTCGCGTTGACCAAGCAATCCGCCGGAGATCGGATCATGCTGAACGGAAAGTTCTACACGGGTCTGCCGCCCAAAATGGTGGAGCGTCAGGGGGTGAAGGTGTGCAATCGCCAGGAGTCGCATTTCTTCTGGCCGGATGACTCCCAGGCGGATTCGGCGGTGGAGAACCGTGTGAAGAGGAGAAACAGCCAGCAGTTGGCTGTGGAGCGGCCCTTGGAGCGACTCTCCTCCGGGCAAGACACCTCTCCCAGCGAAGTGGATACGAGGCGGAGGTTCCACAAGGAGTTTGCCAGCTCCTCCATTCAGTTCTATGACAATCTGCAGTCTAATCCCTCTCCTGGTTCACGAAGGGCTCTGCGTCGGGAGGTGACACCCAAGCTCACCGAAGTCAAGCAGCGGGAGGAAAGGATACAGCCTGTGGTGGACACCACTGCCAGTCGCCGCCAGCAGGCCTACAGCTCCAAGATCCAGTTCTACGACTATGTGAACGAGGCCGATAATGCCACCCAAAATAATGTGCGCAGGCCCCAGATGGACCTGAACGACAAGCGCGAGGTGGAGCTCAACTCCAAGAACAGCCCCAAGCTTCAGGTCAAGCGGAATGTGCGCAGTTTCAGCGGGGAACTGGAACCGAAGGTGACCAAGAAGCCGCTGAACGACAGCCCCGAATGGCTACCCCGATCACGTCCACTGCCCATGCCCAAGAGGATACTGAAGCAGTCGTCGCTGCAGGATCAGGATACCCTGGACTTTCTCGACAATCGCGTGCGGCGATTGCAGTTGACCAGGAGTCCTGGTCTGCCCAAGAAGCATGTGACCTACAACGAGGAGGCGGCAGAGTATGCCTACTATGAGGATCCGCAGCTGGATCCGGCTCCGGAACCCCTCTACGAGAGTCGCCCTCGTCAGCAGCCAAATATGCCCACCGGAAGTCGCCATCAGCAGCCAGATCAACAGTTCCAGCAGCAACATCAGCGTCAGCATCAGCAACAGCCGCGTTCGTTTATGGAAACTAGTCGGGCCAAGCCATTAAATAACAATAATAACTACCAGGCCAGCACTAGGAAAGTCTTGCCAAAATTAACAGAGAGCCCCGGGGCAACAACAACACGCACGCTGGATGAGGTTCCCGCCGCTGCCGATCCCCGCAAGCACCTGCGCAGCAGCCTCTGCTTCAGCGGCGACGCTCTCATGGTGGGCGGTACGCTGGCGGCACAGTCAGCGCAGCGCAGCTCCGCCGGGCAGCGGATCAGCGTGGGTCTTCCAGATTGAGTCTCCATCAATACTGCCTCGAATTGCGTTTCTACTCAGCTGCAGCTGCACAGGGAAAAATATCAGTATCATATTCGAAATTATTGCCTAGGAAAATTAGTCGTGGCAGCCATAATTTTATAGATAGAGTCCTGAATTAACAAATATATAAATTATTTATGTAGAAACTATCCACATCCCAAATTTCAGATCAATTGAGCAAATATTAAGGCCTCAGGAGAGGTTTTAGTTACTGTCTATAAAACTATCAGGTTTTATTTACAGACTAAAGCTTTAAAAGTTTTTAAAAATACATAATAATGACAGAAATTGGACACTGAACCCTGATATATTTTTCTCTGTGCGGTAAAGTTGACACCAAAAAACCTGCAAAAGTTAATTGAAAGCAACAGCTGCGACTGCAGCAGCATCAGAAAAACACAGCAAAAAAAAAAACACAGCAACCTCTGAAGGCGCGGCGGAGGCAACGCAAGCCACAACTTTGTTGGCTTTTATTTTTACGATCATCTGCCCAACTTTGACTTCACCCACGAGCGAATGAGTCGGCATTCGTTGAATATATATACATATTTATGCACATAAAGAAACCTTGATCTTGACTAATTTGTGAGCCGTCTGGCTGCCTCTGCTGCTGTTGTTGTTGTGCAACCCGAACATGTATTAATTTAGCTTTTTAAGCCAACGCAGAATAATCTATAATTATTATAATAGAGATATGCTAATAAACTGATATACATATAACCAAATGAACTTCGAATTGGGAATCATTCAATTAAGCCAAGGGCTGTTTATGGACAGGGTTACTTATATTTATTTTCTAACTAATAAATGTAAATAGATAAAAGTTTAAAAAATATTGAATAAGCAGCTACAATTCCATAATGAAAGTTTTTTACAAAGTATTAAGTTTTAACTTTTATTTTAAGGTAAAAATACTAACAAGGTAAGCAGGTGTTGATAAAATATGTAACTGAAAAAGGTAATCATCTTTCTTAAGGTTTCAATAAAAAGAAATGAAAAAGTAGCCTAATAAATTAATTAAATTCACGCCTAATAAATCAATTTATATTTATAAATTAAATATATTTATAAGGCTTTGTTAAAATAAATCTATATCTATAAATAATTCCCTAAAATACTCACAAAAATAATGCATTTATTGATAATAAAAACGTAACCCTCAAAAAATAAACAATTACGCCATTTCTTTTTTTTAGAAAGCCAAATAAGCAACCTTTTCTTAGTGATACTTACTTCAAATACCTGCAGGTGCCTGATTTCATATGAATTCAAATCGAAAATCATTAGATCCTCAATAGTATTCAATTTGAAGATAATATTAAATTGTTAAGCACTCGAAGCCCGATTTAATCTCGAAAGAAAGCCGAAACCCGATGGCCCCTCTAATAAACCGAACCAATGTTATTTACGGCACCCTTTCGAGCCGCCTCGCTTTATGGCCAAATTTAAATTCCCGCCAATTTGGGAGCCGGGATCAGGTGGAGTCTGGGCAATCAAGTCATTGCTCTGGGCAGCTCACCTGGCCAGGCCCCTTTTACGGCGATTCCGACTACGCAAGCCCATTTGCAGGTCCCTGCCCCAGCAGCAGCTCCTTTCACAAAACCATTTCAGCAAGTTGGCCGAAAAAAGCGAAATCCGTTTGGTTAAGACCCAGCGGAAATTCAGCCAGCTTACCGCTGCCAAGTTGAAGTTGAAGTTTAAGTTGAAGTCCAAGTGCAAGTGCAACTCGATTGGCTCACAAGGAAGCGGGAAATTAAGTTGCAACAATTGCGGCGGCCACTCTGCCACTTTGCAACAATTGTCACGCGTGTTGAACTTGAGCTTGACCTTGGCTGGAAAGTGGGAGGGGATATCCAGCCATTGTCCACTTGTCCAGCTCGCAAATTGCAGCACATCCAGCAATCAAGCACTTCCAAGGCTTCAATTTAGTCGGGAATTTAATTAAAGCATCGCCTTAATTGCCAGCAATCTCCATCTGCCATGGGAACGGCAAGAAAGCAGAAAAAAAGCGCTCAAAAAGCAGCCGAGACACATGCGGACAGGATAAGCGTGCAAAATAATTGTGCAAATGAAGCGTGGTGAAATGTTATGCAAGTCAGTGGTCCCCCTCCTGTCCAAATCGACATCCATGTCTACAATCCACATCCATTGCCATTTCTTTTCCACTTCCCCAGCTCTCTCTCTGACATGACAAACAGCCTCCGTATAGTATATACCTTCCGCATTACGATCGCGCATCCTGACCATAGAAAGTAGTCCAAGCGTGCCGGCAAAAAAGGCCAAAATGCGGAGCCAGCTGGCTAACATTTCCTGGCTCCGCCAGTGGCCCCCGCTGAACCTGAACTTCGGGCCCAAAGCGGCGACCGTTTATTGGGTAACTGATCGGAATGGCTAATGCGCCGTGGAAACCCGTTTGCAGATCGTTTTCGATTCAAACAATCCGATAAGGCGGCTCTTCTGCCCCTCAAGAGTGGGTGGGTGGATGACTCTCTTGACTCTTGGCACTCGAAAAAGGGGAAACAAAGGGGAATAGGAGGAAAAAATGGTTAAAGAAGAAAATAAAATAGTAAACCTGTAGTTTAATGTAATTAATGTATAAATAAATAATATGTACATTTAATATTTTTACACAAAAATTATAAAAATCCTAAAGGCCTCATGACACAGGGCGTGTTTTTTGGTAAGGATTTTTTTCGTAGTGCGCTTACGGTCACACTGACCTAAAAGGTAAACAACACAAGGAAAGGTGTCGAAATCTGCTTTTAGCGAGGAAATGACAGAGGTTTAAATAGAAAGTGTGCAAGGGA
>JAEIIF010000526.1:0-24918 GCA_018874455.1 Drosophila trapezifrons
CTAATTTGTGGTTGCATTTCAGCTCAAAATGCGATTTAAACGATTGCTGGTTCACCCTAACCTCTACAAAGCGCCCTTCTCCGCGCTTCTCAAGACGGCCACTTAAGACTTGGTGGAAATCTAAAAAATAATTATTTATCATTAGTGGACTTTATTCAAGTGCCGGGCTTATTTGCTTTTCTAAATAGTTTGTTGCTTAGTGTTCCTGGGGGCTCACCTTAATCGCAAAAAAACACAAAAAAACTGAAAAGAATACCTTCGTAGAGCGCCCTTCTTTGCGCTTCTCAAGTCGGGCACTTGGGACTCGCTTGATTTCATTTTGCAATTTCTTTCGTTTATTGTTTGTGCGCTCGTTCATCTGCAGGTGCTGCTGCTCCTTCTGGCTGCTCCTGCTGCCCCTGCTGCTCCTGCTACTCCTACTACTCCTGCTACTCCTGCTATCCTTGCTATATCCGTCCACCTTGCTATGGCAACAAGTGTTTGGCATTTGTAATGCTGATTCTCCTCCGTCGACCTAACACCCCTTCTCTATTTTCCGCTTGGAAGGCCACTTGAAGGATAATCCTTGTGCCGGGGCACTTTTCACTTAGATAGGCGAACAAGTTGAGTTGGGAAAATTATTTTCCAGCTTTTCGCGCTGGAGCTTGGAGGTTGCGACTGCGATTGCGATTGCAACCTGGCTGCATTTTAATTGCAACGCCTGCCTCCGCCGCCGTTGCCGCCCAATGTTTGTCAAAGTTTTGCATCTTTCTCTGTTGGCCTTTTCTTGGAGCGCTCCGTTGGAGCCTTGGAGCGAGCGGCGGGCTCTTCATTTTTGTTAAGTTGGCGTAAATCTGCGTTTGCTCTTACCAGAGCCAGAGCCATAGTCAGAGCCCGAGCCAAAGCCAGCACCTGCCACAGTCGGAGACTCGGAACATTGCCATAAACTTGGTAGTACTTCTGGCTGCCCTTGCTGCTGTTTTTGGTGTTACTGTTGTTGTGCATTTTCCGGCTGCCTGAGCTTTTGCCTCGAAACTCAACTCGAGTAACATAATTTCGTAATTTCCCGAAACGCAAAAGTGATTTTAATCGCCGTTTCCTGGGGAAGGAAGTCGAAGCCGACGCCGAAACCCAGGTGCCCTCACTTAGCACCCCCACATCTCCCCCTCTCTCTCCACGAGTATGTGTGTTTGTGAGTAATTAGGTGACTTTGGGGCGATGGGGCGTGGCCAAATTCACTTCCTTTACTCTCCATTTCCATTTCCTTTTGCCTGACGACGACTCAATGTGCCATTTCCACTGTGCGAATGTGTGTGTGTGTTTGGGTGTTTGGGAATTTAGTTCGCTTTGTGTGTGTGTGCTCAGTGGAAAGTTTGGCTTAGTGAGCCAACAGGTGGCGGCTGGCTGGGAAGAGGTCAGAGGTCACCTTAGCTTAACCCCACAACGCCCCGGTGATTGATTGCAGCGAATAGCTAAACCAAACGCGACTTTGGAGTTTCGAGTTGATTGGTCAGCGACATGCCAACTCTGGTCAAGGGAATAACTCTGTTTTAGTACTTTTTTTTATCAGGAATGCTTCTTAAAGAACTAGAAAACTAGTCCTTATAAATCATAAAAGGGGCCCATAACCTGTAGTTTTTCAATCTTTAAGATCTTGAGGATCTTTAACATCTTCAGGGTATAATAATTCAATATTTTCGAGTGCTAAATGATTGTCTGGTATTTTTTTCAAGTATAAATACAAATATTTTTACTATTTTAACGAATTGTAGCTTTGGAGTTTCGAGTTGATTGGTCAGCGACATGCCAACTCTGGCCAAAAGAATAAACTCTGTTTCAGTACTTTTTTTTATCAGGAATGCCTCTTAAAGGAACTAGAAAACTAGTCCTTATAAATCATAAAAGGGGCCCATAACCTGTAGTTTTTCGATCTTTAAGATCTTGAGGATCTTTAACATCTTCATATTGAAATAATTCAATATTTTCGAGTGTTAAATGATTGTCTGGTATTTAATTCCAGTATAAATACAAGTATTTTTACTATATACCCTCTTAATGTAAATCCTTTCAGTGTATCCATTTGTTTTTCTGTGAGAGGAAAGCTCTTCTCGATTAGTGTTACAAATGCCGAATTTGTTGGCCCTTCTCTCTATTAAAAAACTCTCCAGCAGCAGCGGCAGCTCAAAGGCGCTGGCCAGGAAGTTGCCTCGGAAAAGCGGCTCTCTTTATGCTTATTAAAATAAGAAAAGGGCCAAGTTGGATAAGGGGAAAGCTGAAACGAAAAACCGTTTAAGCAGTGTGAGAAAAGCGGCAAGGAAAAGTGGTGGGGAAAATTTAGAGCTGGGCACACACACACACAAACGCATACTACGGCGGGCAAAAACAATTCGCATGCAAATGTTGGACTCCGTCTGTAGACGGGGGGTGGTGGCCACTTCAATGGCCAAGTAATGGCAATTATTGCCATCGCACGCCATTGCCCTTCCACTTGGGAGAGTGGAAAGGGAGCGGGAGCGTGAGCGGGAGCAGGAGGAGAGCCTTTCCCTTTCCCTCCCCCCCTCGGCACTTGTCCGGCTGAGTGAGCGTTTTATTATGACTTTAAGTTGATGGCGCGGCCTCTTTAGTGGGTCAACTTGAAATTAATTACGGCCCAACGGTTGACGAAGGCAAAGAGTCCCTCCCGTGCACATTGGCAAAAATATCATTGAATTTGCAATTTAAGTCAAGTTTTTTAATGTATTTTGTAGTTTTTATTTTCTTTGTAATTTATATTTATAATTTCCATTTACAATTCGTATTATTGCAAATTTTTAGCTAGAAATGTGACGAGTTTACCTTTCTCCAAGTGCACACACTGCGTATACTTAATGCATATTACGTATACGCACTCTGAGGAGCTTAGGCTTTCGGTCGCTCTCGACTGGGCCCTTGATTTGCGCTCACCTATAACGTATACTTAATATTAATATAACGTATACGCCGATTTCGATTTTGCGAGCTCTGCATAGATGTAAGTTTTCATTTTCGAGCCTCTTCCTGCTCTCTCTCTCCCTTCCTTTTGGGTTTCCTTGGTTTTAGGTCTCCCTGGGCGAGACCAGCCACAAATTGTTTCTCCTGCCAGGCGGGCGGTCCGGTCCTTTCGTGTCTTTAATATGCGCCTTGCGTGAGCCATAAAAAACCGGGCCAAAGGAGCTAGGAAGTAGGAAGTAGGAGCTGCCACTGACCGCCGCCGACGGGGGCAGCTTAAGCACACTTAACACGTTGCCGTTCGCTGGCCAAAGAAGGAGTTATCCGGTCATATATACATATATCTCGACTGTTAAATTTTTCATACCTCTCCGAGGCCCCGGAATTAAGACCCCAAAGTGATGTAATATCGCAGCGCAGCTTAATTGTCCTTTAAGTGCATATCACAGTAAGCGAGTTACTACTGCCTCGAACCAGCTTAATCCATATTTAAGCCTTAGCCCCGACTTAAAGCCGCCTCTTTATACATGTTTCTCCCTCGCAAGTATGACTGGATTTACGCTTTTAATTTTTTGTTTTATTTTTTTTATTCTGTGCGTAGTATCAAGCAGAGTTGATGTCTTTATGATTTCCACAACAATTGCAACTGCACCGTCCACACACAGAAACACACACAAGACTCGCACACACACACACACACACCGTCGAGCACTTAATATCTTAATGTTGCAAGGAGCTGGAAAATGGCAAAGGGAGAAGGGCGAATGGGGCTTTTATTGTAATTTTATGCACTTATTTACATAAGCGTAGTTAACGGGAATGCTTCATCATGCGAAATTATTACGAATATTATTACATTTGCGCCCCAGTAGGAAAAACACAATGGAAAATCTGCCTCTCTCTCGGCTACAGTCTTAAGGGGTTATAGCACTCGCAGGGCAGTTACTCGTAGGGAATGTCAGCGAAAAAATTAAAGCAAAATATAAATAAATTCCATAAAACCTTAATTAATATGAAAATATAATTTGTAAGTTATTTTTTTTCTATATTATTTTTTTTCTAAATTATTTTTTTTCTATATTGCAAAACCATAAATATTTAATTTGTGGAAAAGAAACATCCTTTTTTCCTTCTTTAAACAGTGCTAAATTAATTTAATTTGATTTAATCATAGCTTCTATATATTTTTTGCTGCTAGCCTAGGTGTTGAGCCCCCTTGAAACGCGTGGCATTCGGCCATAACAATGAAAACAGAGGCAGTGTCGTCGATATCGCGGGTGAAAACAAGCAGCAGTGGCAGAGGCAGAGCCAGAAACAGCCATCGTGCCACTCAAAATCCAATAAATAATTCACATTAACCGGTGGCGTCGGTAGCGAGGCCCCAAATGAGCTGAGGAATCGTGTAGATATATACCTATATATATAGTATATGCGTTTATAGGGCTGCCAGAGTTGCCAGCACCTGGGACGAGAGCAGCACGAGCATGATTAATTGGCCGGCCTTTAATTTGGTGTAATCATAATTGCAAAAGTCAGCACACAATGAAAACAGAAAGTGAACGCGGCCCGCGGACTGAGACAATGAAGGGAAGTTAATCAAAGAAAAGAGAATCAATTACAATTCGAATTGAATGGAATTTAAGGAACCCAGAGCCGTGATTAAGGAATTATCATGCTTCCACAAAAATAATTTAATTAAAATGTTTCCAACTCCCGCGGGGTGAGAGTGTGACTCCTGAAATGAAATCAAAAACCTTGAATGGCATCCGCTGAGCGACCTAAAAAAAACTATTCAAACATGGCATGCTCTCAATGCCAGAGTTTGTAACAAGAATTTGCAATAATAATTTGAAATAAAGCGAAAATAATCCCTTGGAAAAAACCATTCGCTTTGCATATTTAAAACCCTGATTTTTTGGTTTTTTACAAATAATTGTCACGTATTTATCATGTTTTTAGTGTAGTGAATTATTTAAATGGTATCTTTCGGCACTAGGCTTACATTGTAAATATTTATCATCAAAAAAACACGCTGCACAAATAAACAAAACCCGAAAAAAACCCCCGTAACCATGTAGATATGTTACATTTAATTTTTATTTCAGCTTCACAGACTTTGTCCTTAGATCCCAACACTCCCCCCTCTTAACCCAACCACTAATTGAGTTGAATTTTAGCCTAAAACGTACAAGGACCTCATTAAATTGTAATTGGAATTATTTCTGATTTCTCCAGCCTCGGCTCCCGTCCTGGAGCAGCCTCCCCAGAATGTGACTGCCTTGGATGGCAAGGATGCCACCATATCGTGCCGGGCCGTGGGATCGCCGAATCCGAATATAACCTGGATATACAATGGTGAGTTAAGACTGCAGCAGCATCACCAACAGCATGATATCCTTAATTTTAATGATAATGATTACGATAATGATAATGATAATGATAATGCTAATCCCATGTCGTTCTCTCTCTCCGTTTATTTTTTGTGTTTGTGCTCGCTAACCAACTCGTAATGCTAACCACATCGAAAAATGCTTGTATATCCGCATCGTGCACCTACAAAAAAAAAAAAATAACCCAACCCTGAACCATCCATCGATTGCTCCTGGAACTGAATCGAACCCGAAACCGAAACAGAGACCCAACTGGTGGAGATATCCAGCCGGGTGCAGATACTCGAGTCGGGCGATTTGCTCATCTCGAACATACGCTCCTCGGACGCCGGCCTCTACATCTGTGTGCGGGCCAACGAGGCGGGCAGCGTCAAGGGCGAGGCCTATCTGAGTGTGCTAGGTGAGTGTGTGTGTCCCGACCCCCATGGTTCCTCCTCCTCCTAACCAACCCTGCCTCCTGCTCCTCCTGCTGCCAGCTGCCAGATCCCTATCCAAAAACGTAATTGCCTCCGCTCGCGTCTGTTAGTTTCAAGTGCGTCTGTCTAGTCGGTCGCTTTGAGTGTTTTAGCGTTTAGTTAGTTAGCGAGGCTAACGAGGGTTGTGCGCCCTTCTCGCTAACTGTTTTAACTGGTTTTTTATGCCCCTGTTCTCGCCCCTTTTTTTTTAGCATTTCACCAGAGGACCGGGCGCCCCGCAGCTTTTAACTCGTATTAATAAACATTTAAAATGGCTTAAAGCGTAGGCAAAGCATGTCCCCTCGCTTGTTTTAGTTTTTAAAGTTTAAAAGTTCTGACACTTTTTAGTAATTAGTTTGTTAATTGATTGAAGTTTAAGTAAAACCTCTTAAAAAGCTGCCTAAGAGAATGCAATAGTATTATTTTTAAGGGCAATGCCTGTCTGAACTTTTTCTAGCATACTTTTAGGCGCAGTTTTAAGTGAGACTATGTAAAATAATATTCTTTTTTAGGGCAATTTAAGTAAAACCTCTTAAAAAGCTGCCTAAAAGTATGCAATAATTTAGTAAAACCTCTTAAAAGATGCCTAAAAGTATGCAATAGTATTCTTTTATAGGGCAATGCCTTGCTGAACACTTTTTAGTAATTAGTTTGTTAATTGATTGAAGTTTAAGTAAAACCTCTTAAAAGGCTGCCTAAAAGTATGCAATAGAATCCTTTTTTAATGGCAATACCTTGCTGAACTTTTTCTAGCATACTTTTAGGCGCAGTTTGAAGTGAAACCATGTAAAACTCATCCGCTTTAAGAAGTATTTTGGCTCAAGAAATAAATATCCCAAAAATATGCCATTTGTAATGTACACAACGTGGCCGCGAGGCATTCGTTTAATAGAATTAAACCTTTTGCAGCTGCTTCTTCTTGAGCATTTAACTTGCGGCAAATAATTCTTTATTCTTTTGGTCCTTGGCAGCCCTCCTCCTATCCCGCCTTAACCCTCGGCTCCCCGCATCAATTGTTCAATCGCAGAGCTTTGATGTTGGCACATCCTGCCATACCGCCTGCGACTGTCCTGCCAGCGACTGTGACTGTGACTGCGACTGCGACTGTTACTGAAATGCTGTCAGCAGTTTTCATTGCTTTTTCCGCCCACTGAGAACTCTTGTGTAACCACAAAAGAGATTTAAATTGAGTTTACTTAACAAAAACGCTCCCTATTAGACAGTTGATGTTTGTGCACCTGTTTTTCGAGATCCCAACTCCCTCGCCTCGCTCTCTCTGACTCCCTGACTCCCTGACTCTCTCTGGCTCCGAATGATTGCCAATGACATATTGGTTCTGGCAAAAAAAGATCAATTTCAAATGGTCGAGCACTGTGGGAAAAAAGTAAGCGTCCAAAATGATAAGTTTAGTATTTTTTTACAAAAGGTTTTAAAGGTGAAAAATAATATAGGAATAATGTAAAGGCTATTAGAAGTTATTTGCATGAATTTAGAAAGGTTTTTACAAAGGTTTTAAAGGTGAAAAATAAATGAGAAATAATGTAAAGGTTATTAGAAGTTATTTAAGGAATTTTGAACCCAAAAAAAATAAGGTTTTATCCCTTCTGGTTAATATTCACAGACATACCTGTGTCTAGGACATATTTTTGACCCTTAAAATCCTCTGAACACAATATTTCTCAGTGTATTATCTGGGTATTTGGTATATCTGGTTATTTGTGCGTTAGTCTGTGGCCCCAACATCGCATCAAATCAACTAAAATGCATGGTCCAATAATAATAATGTATGTCATCAAAGCCGCAGTGGCCACAACAGCACAGGACGGACAACCAGACCAGGCCAGGACAGACCAGACCAGGATGAGTTCCATTTTCGAGTGCTCCCTCATGGGCAGCCAGCGTCAATTGCTTTTGTGATAATACAGAAATCCAGCCATATATTTGAACACATTTCCACAGCACTCACACACATGTCTCCCTCCCTCTCTCTCTCTGTGCTATATATAAGCATAGCATAGGTATGGCTTTGACTTTTCCGGGCCGAGAACATGGCCGGAAAACCGGAAAATCCGAAAGCTTCAAATGATTTTTTAAGGGTTTTTGTTGCTGCCGCTGCCACCGCCATTGCCATTGTGTTGTTTGTGTAATTAAAGTTGATTTGCACATGCAATATTTTTCGGCCCTCACTGAGTGTGTGTGTGATTGCTGTGGGTGTCCTGTGTGTGTGTGGTGTGTGTGCGAGGTCCTAAAAGGCAGCATCAATGTGCGGCTAATTGGCAAAACGCCGCCGCCCAGGAATAACGTGGAATGCTGCGGCCCGCAGACCACTCCGGACTTTTGGCCACCAAACTGATGGCAGTTTTCCATCACCCTTAACCCATCAGGAGCGTGGAAAAGCCCCTCTTCCTCTGCTCCTGCTGCGGCTCTCCTCCCCTTATTTGTGTTTGTTGCATAAAACACAGGGCCCAAGACCGACAAAGAAATAAAAAAGAACAGGAACGAAGGACATGCTAGGAGAGGAGTTTGAAATGCCAAATACCCTTCTAGCTTTAGATTCTGAAAAAATACTTGATGAATTCTTTAAATTTTCAAGGGTTTCATACGTTTTAAATATATAAATATTAGTAAGATATTCTTCTTTAATTTATTGTAGGACTTAGGGTTCTGTTTGAATAAAAATAAAAACTCTCCGAGCATGTTTAATAATATTTATACATAAATAGTCCCATTGCCACATTTCTTATAATTAAATTAAACATTTTAGGGAAAGTATAGCGCTAAAAACAAACTCTACCCAAAGAAACCCTTCATATCAATAATATTTCCCCCAAAACAAACCCACAGAGAGAGTATCCTTTAGTTGGGCAACCTCTAGACGCCGCATTTTGGTGGGCGAGGGGATAAACAAGGTTCATTTGTGGACCTTTCAGGGCACAGTGCAGTGCAGTTCATCTCGTCCAGAGTCCGTCCGTGCCTCCCATATGGGGAAACCCAACCGAACTGAACTCTCCAGAGCGGAGCAGAGCAACTTGGCTTATGGCAAACAGACCGACACCGCCGGCAGCAACAAGAAAAACAAGGCCACCATATATAGCACCACGAGGAGAGGAGCCTCCAGTGCCACCTCTAGAGCCACCATGCAGCCGCCGACAATGTCTGGGCCACGGGGCGCGTTGAACTTTTGATGCATGCGGGCCAAGTGACTGAAAAGGGCTAAAAGAAAAAAATAAAAAATAAGAATAAAGCACAAAAAAAAAAAGAAGAAATGGCGCGCGAGCTGCAAAGAAAAAGGAAGAAAAGAAGGCATAAAATAAATAAAATCAAAAGAGAAAGCCATACATAAAGAGAACAAACGAAGCCAGAATAGCGCCCAGTGTTTGTGTGCAGGACAAAGACCATAGAATACCCTGTAACAGGAAGCAAAGATCAAGATAACTATCTAAATATCTATTTATTATTTCTTAAATATTGTTTGTGCTTTCAAGGAATTTGTTTCTTTAAATATTAATATGAAAGACCATAGAATACCCTGTAACAGGAGGCAAAGATCAAGATAACTATCTAAATTCTTTATATTTTTTGATAGATATTAATCTCAAATATTGTTTGTGCTTTCAAGGAATGTGTTTCTATAAATATTAATATGAAGTATTCCCTAATTTCTTTGGAATATTGTTATGTTATCATAACATGCATGCTTGTGATTGATTTATTGATTTATTACTTAAGATTAGTATCCAGCTTGGAGTGAGCCAAGTAATCCCTCCTTGTGTCCACCTCTGAAGCGTAAAACTTATCCCTTATTAAGCATACCCTTCGATCTGTGCCATCCAGGGTGACGGGCACCACCATACGGGCCTCGTGTGTCAGTTTTGGGGCTTTAAACTTCATTTCCCACCTTCCCACAGTGCTCCCTTCGGATTAAGAGAGGAACAGGAGCAGCAGTGGAAGGATGAGGCGATGAGGCGATGGTGGTGACCTGCAAGAGGAGGAGGGCAATAAAAGTGGGCGGGGCAAGGCTGCTGTCGCGACTTGTCATTGCCACGACTTGCGGTCGGTGGCCACGCTCGTTTAATCCGCATTGCCGTGTTGTTAATGTGTTTCCCCCAGTCACAGCTCCAACCTCAACCCCCCTCTCTCTCTCTCGTATTTTTTCTCATTTTCCATTTCCGTTTTCCCCGCAGTGCGGACACAAATCATCCAGCCGCCGGTGGACACGACGGTGCTGCTCGGGTTAACGGCCACCCTGCAATGCAAGGTGTCCAGCGATCCCAGTGTCCCGTACAACATTGACTGGTACCGCCAGGGCCAGGCATCGCCCATCAGCAACTCCCAACGGGTCGGTGTCCAGGCCGATGGCCAGCTCGAGATCCAGGCTGTGCGAGCCAGCGATGTCGGCAGCTATGCGTGTGTGGTAACCTCGCCCGGCGGAAACGAGACGCGGGCCGCCCGGCTCAGTGTCATCGAGCTGCCGTTCCCGCCCAGCAATGTGAAGGTGCAGCGACTGCCGGAGCCGCAGCAGCGCAGCATCAATGTGTCCTGGACGCCCGGCTTCGATGGCAACAGTCCAATATCCAAATTTATTATCCAGCGACGTGAGGTCTCCGAATTGGGTAAGTTAGCCTTGTTCCGGCTACTTTTATCTGCTCCAGAGCTGGCTCCCGGGCTGGCTCTATATATATTTTTTGGTAGCGTAGTTTGTGGGTTGCGGTGGTTTTGGTTTATACTAGATTTATGATTTATTAAAAGGGGGACAAACACGGGAAAGTATACACGGTTGCCATTTCAGCAAAAAAAAAACCAAGAAAGTGTGGCCCTTAAAAAAGTGGGTAGACCTTGAAACAAAAACTTGGAAGTGCCACAAAAATCTATGAGAGACTAAGAGGTTCATTTTTATAGTTAGATGAAATTACCATTAATTTCTGTGGCACTTATAATATAAACTCTTTATTTTATACAAAAAACATCCATACTCGATAGACATAGCTCAATCCTGTAAACAGATTATACATTTCCAGATCTAGATTGAAGCTAGAAAATAGCCATTAGTTTGTTTTATCAAAAACCTGAAAAGGAACCACTTGCCATTTTTGGGGATACATTTCAGTTAGGGATCCATAACAGACACCACAAAGGAAACCAAGATTTTGATGCGTTTCTTTTGTTTTCTCTCTCTTTTCTTCCATTTAATTTACTTTTTTTTCGAATACACGAACACCAAACTGGATTGAACCGTACCGTTACGAATTGTAAATTTATATTGATTGTATTTTATATATATATATATTGTATTATATTAATGATAACCATGATTTATTATGTATGTACACATTCGTTGACTAATTTTCAATTGTAATTTGTTGTTTCGTACTTTGATTTCATCGCGTTCACATCAACATCACCAACACGGAACACGCTGTAATCTACACACTAATTTACCAACACTATTCACCACCACTCACCAATATTGTATACTTTTCACAAACAACTCACCAATATTGTACACTTTCACCAACAACTCACCAATATTGTACACTTTCACCAACAACTCACCAATATTGTACACTTTTCACCAACAAATCCACAACTATTGTACACTTTTCACCAACAATTTACCAATAACTCACCAACAATTCACCAACAACTCACTAACAACTCACCAACAATTCACCAACAACTCACCAACTATTCATCAATCTGTACCACCTTTCGCACTATCACCTATCTCCCACTCACCCCACTCTACCCCCGCCTGCTGTTTTTCCAACACATTAACATCACAGAAAAATTCGTAGGTCCAGTTCCAGACCCTCTGCTCAACTGGATCACCGAACTGACCAATGTCTCGGCGGATCAGCGTTGGATGCTGCTCGAGAACCTCAAGGCCGCCACCGTCTACCAGTTCCGGGTTAGTGCCGTGAATCGCGTGGGCGAGGGCTCACCATCCGAGCCCAGTAATGTCGTCGAGCTGCCCCAAGAAGGTGAGTAGTGTGCCCCGCAGATCCCGCTTGTAGCCATTGTTGCTCCTCCATTATCGTATATATTGTAATCGTATCGTATTGTGTGTGTGTCTGTTGCTTTTCCTGAGTTGGTATATACATTTATTTTGTGTATATTTTATTTGGCTTTTAAACAAATAGAAAATGCTTATTTGATACTCCAAGAACTTAATTTGTACAAGTTTTCGAATGTTAAATTCTATTTTTATTACCTGAATATGTGTTTCATTCCAGATCCTTAATATATTGAAGATCCGTATAAGTTATTTGTTTTATACAAAGAAATCTCTATAAATATTTAATTCTCCTTCGAATATCTTCTTAATTTGTATCTTGATTTATGTTTCTTGGATCTCCTTTTGAGTAATCACTCTCTCTATATATATATCCGATCTAAAGCCCGTACTTAATAGCCCTGTATAGTGTAAAGAACTAATGCCGAAACCCTGTATGTATTGTACTCTTAACCTTAACTGCTATCGTTGTCGTCACGAAATGAAATTTGAAATCGCCGTTGGTCGCCGCTTAGAGTTTCCGCTTCACCGAGGTATAAATATTAGTCCCAGAATCACGAACCCTTCCCAATCACACACAATATCTTAAAGAGAAAAATCAAAATAAAGACAACACCAAACCCAGAGAGAAGTACAGACTCTCCTTATAAATACAGGCCTCACTTCCACTGATTACTAATAAAGCAAATCCCCCTCTAGCTCCCTCGGGTCCTCCCGTGGGCTTTGTGGGCTCCGCCCGCTCCATGTCCGAGATCATCAGCCAGTGGCAGCCGCCGCTGGAGGAGCATCGCAACGGCCAGATCCTGGGCTATATCCTCCGCTATCGTCTCTATGGCTACAACAATGTGCCCTGGTCGTATCAGAACATAACGAACGAGGCGCAGCGCAACTTTCTCATCCAGGAGCTGATCACCTGGAAGGACTACATCGTCCAGATCGCCGCCTACAACAACATGGGCGTCGGTGTCTACACCGAGGGCTCCAAGATCAAGACCAAGGAGGGTGTGCCCGAGGCACCGCCCACGAACGTCCGGGTGGAGGCCATCAACTCGACGGCGGTCAGATGCAGCTGGACACCGCCCAATCCGCAGCAGATCAATGGCATCAATCAGGGCTACAAGATCCAGGCCTGGCAGAGTCGCCTGGTCGACGGCGAGTGGAAGGACTTTGAGAAGCGCATGATGACGGTGCCGCCGAGCCTGATAGATCCTCTGGCAGAGCAGACGACCATTCTGGGCGGCCTGGAGAAGTTCACCGAGTTCAACATCAGTGTGCTCTGCTTCACAGATCCCGGCGACGGCGTGGCCAGCGTCCAGGTGCCGGTGATGACCCTTGACGATGTGCCCGACGAGATTACGGCCCTGCACTTTGACGATGTCTCCGATCGGTCCGTGAAGGTGCTCTGGGCACCGCCGCGTTCCTCCAATGGCATCCTTACGGGCTACACGGTTCGCTATCAGGTGAAGGATCGCCCCGACACCCTCAAGTCCTTCAATCTGACGGCCGATGACACGGAGCTGACGGTCAACCAGCTGCAGGCCACCACGCACTATTGGTTCGAGATCTTCGCCTGGACACGGGTGGGCAGTGGCACGCCCAAGACAGCGACCATTCAGTCTGGTGTAGAGCCGGTCCTCCCACACGCCCCCACCAGCCTGGCCCTGTCCAACATTGAGGCCTTCTCGGTGGTCCTGCAGTTCACGCCCGGCTTCGACGGCAACTCGAGCATCACCCGGTGGAAGGTCGAGGGCCAGACGGCGCGGAACATGACCTGGTTTACCATCTGTGAGATCAGTGATCCCGATGCCGAGACCCTGACCGTGACCGGCCTGATGCCCTTCACCCAATACCGCCTGCGGCTGAGTGCCACCAATGTGGTGGGCAGCTCGCGAGCCTCGGAAGCCACGAAGGACTTCCAGACCATCCAGGCCCGGCCCAAGCATCCGCCCTACAATGTGACGGTGCGGGCCATGAGCTCCCAGCAGCTGCGCGTCCGCTGGATACCGTTGCAGCAGACCGAGTGGTACGGCAATCCCAGGGGCTACAACATCTCGTACAAGCAGCTGGAGAAGGTGCCGGGCAAGGTAAAGCCCGTGCCGCTGTCCGTGGTGATCGAGGATCACACCGCCAACTCGCATGTTCTGGAGGGCCTCGAGGAGTGGACCATGTACGAGGTGCAGATGCATGCCTGCAACGATGTGGGCTGCTCCAAGGAGAGCGGCACGGCCGTGGAGAGGACCCGCGAGGCAACGCCCAGCTACGGACCGCTGGAGGTCATGGCGAATGCCACCTCCTCCACCACCGTGGTGGTGCGATGGGGCGAGGTTCCGCCGCAGCACAGGAACGGTCAGATCGATGGCTATAAGGTGTTCTATGCCGCCGCCGATCGGGGACAGCCGGTGCTCCACAAGACGATACCCAGCAATGCCTCGTTCACCACCACGCTGACCGAGCTCAAGAAGTTCGTGGTCTACCACGTCCAGGTGCTGGCCTACACCAGGCTGGGCAACGGGGCCCTGAGCGTGCCGCCCATGCGGGTCCAGACCTTTGAGGACACACCCGGCGTTCCCTCGAACGTCAGCTTTCCCGATGTCACCCTCACGATGGCCCGCATCATCTGGGACGTGCCCCTGGATCCGAACGGCGAGATTCTGGCCTATCAGGTCACCTACACGCTCAACGGCAGTGCTACGCTCAACTACAGCCGCGAGTTCCCGCCCTCGGACCGCACCTTCCGGGCCACCGGCCTCCTCCAGGAGAAGTACTACAGCTTCAGCGTGACGGCCCAGACCCGCCTTGGCTGGGGAACGACGGCCACGGCTTTGGTTTACACGACGAACAACAGGGAGCGACCGCAGGGGCCGTCGGTGCCGCAGGTGTCGCGCAGCCAGATCCAGGCGCACCAGATCACCTTCAACTGGACACCGGGACGCGACGGATTCGCTCCGCTGCGCTACTACACCGTGGAGATGCGCGAGAACGAGGGCCGGTGGCAGCCGCTCCCAGAGCGAGTGGATCCCCTGCTCAGCTCGTACACGGCGATCGGTCTGAGGCCGTACACCACCTACCAGTTCCGCATCCAGGCCACCAATGACCTGGGACCCTCGACCTTCAGCAAGGAGAGCGTAGTGGTGAGGACTCTGCCAGCGGCGCCGGCCGTGGGAGTGGGTGGCCTGAAGGTGGTGCCCATCACCACCACCTCGGTGCGGGTGCACTGGAGTGCGCTGGAGACGGGCATGTGGAACGGAGACGCGGGGACCGGCGGCTACAGGATACTCTACCAGCAGCTGTCCGACTTCCCCACCGCCCTGCAGTCGACCCCGAAGACCGATGTACATGGCATTAACGAGAACAGCGTGGTCCTGTCGGATCTCCAGCAGGATCGCAACTATGAGATTGTGGTGTTACCATTCAACTCCCAGGGACCCGGCCCGGCCACGCCTCCGGCCGCCGTTTATGTGGGCGAGGCTGTGCCGACGGGCGAGCCCCGAGCCGTGGACGCCGCACCCATTTCCAGCACCGAGGTGCGACTGCTGTGGAAGCCACCGAAGCAGAGCATGCAGAACGGCGACATCCTGGGCTACAAGATCTTCTATCTGGTCACCTACTCGCCGCAGGCCCTGGAGCCGGGTCGCAAGTGGGAGGAGGAAATCGAGGTGGTGTCGGCCACGGCCACATCGCACAGTCTCGTCTTCCTGGACAAGTTCACCGAGTATCGCATCCAGCTTCTGGCCTTCAATCCCGCCGGCGATGGACCGCGATCCGCTCCGATCACCGTGAAGACGCTGCCGGGAGTGCCAAGTGCTCCGCTCAACCTTCGCTTTGCCGACATCACGATGCAGAGTCTGGAGGTGTCCTGGGATACGCCAAAGCTCCTCAATGGCGAGATTCTTGGCTACCTCGTGACCTACGAAACCACCGAGGAGAACGAGAGTAAGTGGAGACCTTAGCAGGGCTCTTAACCCTCAGATTCTTATGCTTTCTATCATCCACAGAGTTCAGCAAGCAGGTGAAGCAGAAGGTGTCCAACACCACACTTCGCGTCCAGAATCTAGAGGAGGAGGTCACCTACACATTCACCGTGCGCGCCCAAACCACCGTGGACTATGGTCCGGGCATAAGCGAGAATGTGACCACGGGACCCCAAGACGGATCCCCTGTGGCGCCACGCGATCTCATCCTGACCAAGACGCTCTCCAGCGTCGAGATGCACTGGATCAACGGACCCTCGGGCCGTGGACCCATTCTGGGCTACCTAATCGAGGCGAAGAAGCGAGGTAAGTGCTGGGACTTGAGCTTGGAACTTGGTTTTGGATTTTGCCATTTACTTACCTGATGTCTCCGTATATTTTTCGATCTCTCTCTCTCTCTTTCCTATATTGCATTTGGTGGCTTGGTTCTAAAATGACAAAAATCCTTTCCAAAAATCATAATAAACATTATCTTTTTGAAATGCTTGCGTAGAAAAAGGAGAGCCGTCGTTTATTTGTGAGTATTGCTGTCCCGTAGAGAGTAGTGTGTAAGCTATCTTTAGTCTCATATCCTAACGAATCCATTGCCTTGGAAATAGTTCAATCCTAATGATAATCCCTTTCCCAATGAGAGATCTGCCTCTCCTCGTTCTATTATCTTCATTTATAACCTACTTTGTAGTGATCCTTAGAAAACTATAACTTGGTCTCAACGGAACACTTGGTTTCGAGTGTTCTCAGCTTACGCTCTTTCAATAACACCTCATAGAGAGCGATTCTTGTGAGCGCTCCCGCACTGAGAGTACTAAGTATTGCTGTCCCGTAGAGATTAGTGTGTAAGCGATCCCTAGTCTCATATCCTAACCGCACTAAAACGAAGCCATCGCCATGGAAATAGTTAAATCCTATTGAAAATCCCTTTCCCAATGAGAGATCTGCCTCTCCTCGTTCTATTATCTTCATTTAAAACCTACTTTGTAGTGATCCCTAGAAAATTATAACTCAGTCTCAACAGAACACTTGGTTTCAAGTGTTCTCAGCTTACGCTCTTTCAATAACACTTCACTGAGAGCGATTCTTGTGAGCGCTCCCGCACTGAGAGTACTGAGAGTTGCAGCCCTATCCGAACGGAAACTTAACCATATTTCTTTCCCGCAAACAACAGATGACTCCCGTTGGACCAAGATCGAGCAGACCAAGAAGGGCATGATGCAGGACTTTACGGTCAGCTACCACATCCTGATGCCCTCCACAGCGTACACGTTCCGTGTGATTGCCTACAACCGGTACGGCATCTCATTTCCGGTTTACTCCAAGGACTCCATACTGACGCCCTCGAAGCTGCACCTGGAGTACGGTTACCTGCAGCACAAGCCCTTCTATCGACAGACCTGGTTCATGGTCTCCCTGGCGGCCACCTCGATTGTGATTATTGTGATGGTCATTGCCGTTTTGTGTGTCAAGAGCAAGAGCTACAAATACAAGCGTGAGTTTTTTTGTCCTGATATCTAAGTGACCTGATTAACCAATTAATAACCCATTACATAAACAGAGGAGGCACAAAAGACGCTGGAGGAATCCATGGCCATGTCGATTGATGAGCGTCAGGAGCTGGCATTGGAACTATATCGCTCGCGTCACGGGGTTGGCACTGGCACCTTGAACAGCGTTGGCACTCTGCGTAGCGGCACCCTAGGCACACTGGGCAGGAAGTCCACCAATCGCCCTCCGCCGGGTGTCCAGCTGGGCAAGAGTCCGCCGCGTCCCTCGCCAGCTTCCGTGGCGTATCACAGTGACGAGGAGAGCCTCAAGTGCTACGACGAGAATCCGGACGATAGTAGCGTGACCGAGAAGCCATCGGAGGTCAGCAGCTCGGACGCGTCGCAGGTGGGTTTTAAGGTGGGCAAAATGAGACATTAACCAGGGGGTTTTGTAAAGTAACACTATCGAAATTTCGAGAAAAATATGCCAGGTTGTAAGCGCTGAATACGCGACTGGGCATAGTCAGAAACCCTCAGCAGGCGCTGTTTTATTTGATTTTTGATTTGAATTTGATTCAGTTTTTGATTTGATTTTGTTTCGATTTTTTATTCGATTTTTGATTCGATTTTGGATTCGATTTTTGATTTGATTTTGATTTGATTTTAATTTGATTTTTTATTAGATTTTTGATTAGATTTTTAATTCGATTTTTAATTCGATTTTTGATTCGATTTTTGATTCGATTTTTGATTCGATATTTAATTCGAATTTAAATCGATTTTTGATTTGATTTTTGATTCGATTTTGATTTGTTTTTCTATTCGATTTTTAATTCGATGTTTGATTCGATTTTTAATTCGATTTTTGATTCGATGTTTGATTCGATTTTGATTTTAATTCGATTTTTGATTCAATTTTTGATTCGATTTTAGATCGATTTTTGATTCAATGTTTGATTCGATTTTTGATTCGATTTTTAATTAGATTTTTGATTCGATTTTTGATTTTAATTCGATTTTTTATTCGATTTTGATTCGATTTTCGATATGATTTTGATTTGAGTTGAAAAACCCCCTATGTTACTTATTTTGTCTCATTTTGTATGAAGAAAATGGCGAATGCTGGTTCGATTTCATGGCCAGATTCGAGTTCAGTGTGCAAATATATTGGGAAGACCCTAATGCTGTATACAAAGTATAAATCCCAGTATATTTGCCGTAGAAAGTGTGTTCTGGTATATGTGTGTTGCATTTACAAGATCGCTTTCTGATAAAAAAACGTCCTTTACTCACTTTCTAATCCTTTGCAGCATTCGGAGAGCGAGAACGAGAGCGTTCGCAGCGATCCGCACTCGTTCGTGAATCACTACGCCAACGTTAACGACTCGCTGCGGCAGTCGTGGAAGAAGACCAAGCCGGTGCGGAACTACTCGAGCTACACCGACTCGGAGCCGGAGGGCAGTGCAGTGATGAGCCTCAATGGTGGCCAAATTATCGTCAATAATATGGCCAGATCGAGGGCACCACTGCCCGGCTTCTCGTCGTTTGTCTGACAATCAACCGAGTTCTAAGATCTAACCACCAGTAGCAACGGCACCGTCATCCGGGAGACCTTTGTTTAGGCAGAAGGCAGATGGAGGAATGGAAGAGGACCCGGAGCGGGAGAAGGAGCTGGGGGCGGCTGGGGATGAGGAGGAAATAGCGGAGGGAGCTGGACAACTGGACACTGGGACACAGACACCACACACCGCACATAGCTCTCACATATCACAGGCACACACAACACAGGCCTCAGCCTCTCCAGCTCTCCGACGATGCGCTGCTACATGGATGGACATATACAAATTACTATATAGACAGACATTCGGTTAGGTTATATCTGTATGCGTTTAGTTTTAGTTTCTAGTTACGAGAGATCTGAGATTTGCGAGCATTTAGTTGTTAGTTTTTAGCCTGTGTTTGTTTCTCTGTGTGTTTTCCTGACTCTGCTCTCCTATTTTTGTGTGTAATTTTAGTATTTATTTATGGCATGGCATGTGAGTGTTTGTGTGCAAGGCGCTCTTGCCTGCCACGCCTCTTAAGCAGTGGCATTTATCGGGGGGCGGCGATTGTGAGATGGATGGAGAGTCCTGTGATAAAGCAATTGCCGCCCCGGTAGAGAGTTCTTACAACTGATATCCAAGTGTGGCAGGCAGGACTTTAGAGTATGAATGATCTTAAGCGTTTAATCTGGCGCAATCTCATTATATTTAAACGAAAGGAAAAAGGACGACTCGCGTATGTTTATTATTATAATTATTATATATTATATTTTTTTTTTGCGATGAAAACTAGTGAATCTAGAGCAGTGGTCGGCACCAATACATTCACAGACCAACTATGCATATGTGTGAGTGAGAAATTGTCGATCTATGGTTAGGTATGGAACAAAAAATAGCTAACCGCTTCTGTTATATGGCATACAAATAGCTATGGCAATAAAAATAGCTATTTAACTCTAGAAAAGGCTAGATTTGGCCATAAAATTACAATTGGACTGCACTGGATTTTTCTGTTGCGCTTTGCACATACTGTATGTGTGAGCAGCCGTGCCGACCACTGATCTAGAGGCGGGAGAAACGATAAACGACGATGAGACAGAGACAGCAACCGATGCAATCGGTTGGCTTAGCGATGAGAAACCCATGAGAAAACGAGAGTTCAAGTGAAACGAAGGCGAAGAGAGGAGACGAAGTATACATGAAATATGCAAACGAAAAAGGAAAACACAAAAATCATATCTTGTAAGCAAAAAAGATAAATGTATTGTATTTTTTTTTTGTTTTTTTCATTGGGAAAGACTAACTAACGATGAAGGCTATAGCTATGGGAATGAGAGACAAAGGCAAGGAAGGAAGGCATATAGGATACACATATTCAGATAGATTGATAGGCCATATTAATGCAATTTTCTTTACCACGTAAGCCCACAAAACAAACGTAAGCAACTGTAACACACACAAAGCAAACGAACATGCAAACACAACACAAAACGAAACGAAACGAATTCGAGACGAGGCAGGACACGACGATGGTCGATGGTTTTTTGGGCGCATGCGCAGCAGACTCGACTCTAGGCACTAAGTACGATCAGTACGATCTTGGTAGCAAGTAAGATGCATTTTTTTTTTCGATTGTCAGTTTTGGGAACAGTTCCCTGGTACTCGTAAGCGCGTAACTCTTCGATCGTTCAATCGCGCCGCGTCGCGTATGTGTAATTGTAATTGTAACTGTAACTGTAATTGTATACTGTAATTGAGACGTCCGTGTTCGCGGCGTATGCATACATATATTTATGACTATATTTATATATCGATGTATACATGTATATCTAAAACTTAAACGACTGATTATATATTTTACCCCCCCCAATTAGTTGTATGCTATATACTACTTATTAGAGCTGTAAAACTAGCGATAGTCGCGTCATCGATTGTTTTATTTTTATGGACCATCGATACTATCGCGATACTATCGCCCTAAAGGAATATTAGGGGTAGTAATGTATAGAAATGGCCTGAATAACAAAAAAGTAGGGGTATTCTTGTAGATAAAACAAATACTCTAAATGTTATTACGCAATTTTTGGACTCCTGTAAAGTTTATAAAAAAAACACATAAAAAACGTATTATTTTTTTATTTTAATGTCTTAAAAATTAACAAGCTACAACAACTAAATATTTACATTTTTATGGGAGATGAACTATCGCGATAGTCTAAAAACAATCGATGACGCTGACTAGAGTTCCACCATCGATACTATCGATAGTATCATCGATAGTTTTACAGCTCTACTACTTATCGCCCTTGTTTGTACGACCTACGCATTAACTACGTTTAGACAACACTTTGGCGCCCTGACCGAAACCAAAAGATCTGCGTGCCAGGACCTTTCCGCTTTTCCCCTACAAAATTCCCAAAAAAACAAAAAAGAGAGCGCCCTTTCCGCAAGCTAATTTCTACTTCAAAGACTCGAAGCACAAGTTCATCCTAGCTAAGTAAATGTAATTCTAATTGTTGATTGATTGAAAGGATCGGCAGCTGGCTAGCTGCAGTTCCTCTGGCGGCATTTGGGCCTGAGAGAGTACGTCCAGGCGGAAGATTGGAGGTGGAAGTGAATGTGGAGGAGCGGGCAGCTGAGATGGCGGAGCTCAAGGCGACGATGGAGGTCGCAACTTGGCTCGGGGATAGTTGAAATCGTGCAGCAAGCGCAAAGTATTAGAATATTTATAAAAATACAATTTAAATGTGTAAATGTAATTGCTGGAACATACGAATATGAATATGAATCAATAAAAGTGAAATCAATGTGAATCCAGTGGGTGAAAGTGTTATTCATTGGGGAATTAAATGAGTTAAAAAGATATGCTAACGGAAAAGGATTTTATTTTTGACAAGAAGCAACAAAATAAGGCGTTGCTTCTAGTCAAAAATAATAATTTTCTGTTGGAAAACTACCCATCATTAACCCGGTCCCAGAAAACCCCAGAAAACGAGACTCCTTTTCCAAGGTTTGCTATTTATTTCCGCATCTAATAAATAAGAGAAAAAAAAGGACTTCAAGTGACAAATCAGTCGAGGAGGAGGAGGAGGCGTGTGGCTTAATACTATATGGAGGCTGTGACCGTTAATTCGATTCAAGTCCCTAGACGGGACTGTCTGAGGTCGTCTCCAGCGGTTCCGGCTCGGTCTTGGTGGCACCCTCTTCGTGCTGCTGCTCCTCCTCCTCCTCCTCGTCCTGATCCTCCTCGCCATCGCTCTCTGGCTCGCCATCGGCAACCGCTTCCAGTTCCTGGCTATGCCTCTCTATGTGACGAGCCGCCGGCTGCGAGTCGGAGGCGGATGTGGCAGCGGCCAGCGGAGGCGCTGTGGCTGCTGCTAGAGGAGGAGTGGCGGAGGCAATGCTGGGCACACTGACCGGGCACATGCAGGGAACGAACTGGATGCGAGTGCCACTGGCACCCTGCTCCGCCGCCGCCGCTGCCATCATGTTCTGCGGCGACTGGTAGTTAAAGTAGTCCGGATACGGATACTGTGGCCGGGCGTTGTACAGGTTGCTCACCCGCCGACTGTACGTAGGGTATTCCCCGTAGCGCAGCAGGCTGGAGCCCGCGGCTGGAGAGGATCCCTCGGAGAAGCCACTGCTCGTGGCTTGCTGCTGCTGCTGCTGCGGAGGAGGCGGTGGCGGCGGTGGAGTCGTCGTCGTTGTCGTCGTTGTGGTCGGTGCCGGCGTTGTGGTCGTTGTAGTCGTCGTCGTTGTCGTTGTGGGCACAGGAGTGGTGGTGGTGCTGGTGCTAGTGGCGCCACTGCCAGGTGCACTGCCCACCGCCGCCGGAGGAGTCACATCCGGCCGTGCGGCCGTGTCGTGTCTCCGGGCAGCCGCATAGCTGGTCACCGCATACGGATCGTACTGGGGAGCTGGGAGCAGGGGCGTCTGCGACGCTCCAAAGCCAAAGAAGGGCAGGCTAAAGGGACCGCCGGGAGCCAAGGGCTGGTATGTGTAGGTGCGGAAGTAGGTGAGCGGGATCTGTTGCAGCACCTGGCCACCGCCGGGGGATTCCCTACGGAAATACAGGTAAGGGTTATAAATGCAATCTTGGGCATTCCCACTCGCCACTTACGTCGTTGTCTTGGGCCACCAGAAGGCATTGGCGAGCTCGGAGCTAGCCAGGATAGCTGCGATCTGGAAGGAAAATGGACAGGAGATGGACATGAGTTTAGGAGAGGATGGAGAAGGGATCTTAGGGACATTTAGGAAAGCTATATTGATATTTTTGGTAATATTCTATCCAATATTCCTGTGCTTTTTACTTCCCTGCGTCTCTTCCAAGCGATGTTTACATTTCCTACAGTTTTCAATATTTTTTAATAATTAATAATGATAGTTTTAATAAAAATCTTGGAAGACTTCTTCACATTACTTTAGTCCTTTAAATAGGTCATAATTTTACAATCTGCATAAAATATCTACATTTTAATATAATTTATATGCCATATGCTTTATTCCTAATATGGATTTTCAACATTTGTTCAGTCTTAACATCCTTTTTATATTTTTTAAACAAAGTACAAATACTCCACACGATTTGGTAAGTTTTTCAAACGTATATCCTAGATAGCTTCTCAATAACCATTCAATATTAATATGAATTATCTTTAGTTACACATCCTTTTAAATGTTCAGAATATAATCCTGTTTGCTTAATTCACTATCACTATTTATGGTTCTCATTTCGATCTTGTTATCCTTTTATTATCCTTTTTGTAAGCTTTACACATACCACAAAATATAGCCACATGTTTGATTGTTTGATGCACTTCACTTGGGAATTAATGTCCCTTTATCCTTTGTTAGAAACAATTAAAAAATAATATAAAAAAAAAGGATGATAAGAAGCAATATTTGACTTTGTCCTGTTGCTCAACCTCGAACCGTTCGCGATCGCTGTTGCCTTTGTTCTAAGCCCAAAAAGAGTCTCGATCCGAGCTTTTATAGCCGAAAAAAAAAACGGAGATGGTACTGGGAGTGGGTATGGGAATGAAGATGGGAATGGGGATGGGGATCGATTGTGTGGCCCAGCAGCGGGGACTGCCCCACAGCAATGCTGGCCAGAACAGAAAAGCCGCCGCCGCCGCCGTTGCCGCCACCAAGCTGGTTTTCCCGCAGATGAGTGAAGAAAAACGCTTGTAAGAACAACGAGAAAATTAATTGCAGGCTGCAGAGCGAAAACTAAGCTGGGAAATCAATAATAATAATGAACATGGAACGTGGAGCATGCAGCCGGCCGCCGCCGCATCATTGACAAAGTGATTGAATGAATGATGGAGCCAATGACGGGCCCCGAGGAGGAGCAGCAGGAGGAGGAGAAGGCATGGGGCATGGGGCATGAAAGGGCCGCAGCCATGGACCATCCGATTGGTCATAAAAATTTGTTGATGACTCTTCTCTGGCCCCCCCACCATAGATTTTCTTACTTCGCTGTTTGTGTTGTTTTCCGCCTCGCTTTTTAACACATTGAAGTTTTGTTTTTCTTTCTGATTCTGATATTGGGATTTGGTGTTGGGTTCTGGGTTCTGGAATTTGGGTCAGTCGACGCCTCCAGCTCATCCTCTTGGTTCGTCGCGGTTCGATTTGCACGCCGTCGTTGCTCTTGCTGATGCCGCTGGGTTATGCAACTCAATAAAGACCAAGAAGAGGAATCTTGGAAGAAGAGGAATCTCGGCTCTATTATCCACTTTCCAATTTACGACTCCCTTTCAGAGCCCAGGTATTCTTTGGGTTTAGTGTCCACCAGGAATTTATGGCTGCCCTTTATGTGTTTATTGCTTGTAAAACTGTTTCCAAACTGGGCCCCATTACAATCTAAACTGTCTCATGCTCAGGCCCAGACCGCCTTTCCTTTATCCGTTTATCCGAGCTGCCCTATAGAGAGGCGTTAATGATCATCGCCGGATCGCTGTCATAATTATAATATTTCACTGGGTAATTCCGACTTTTATACTCATTTCTTTACTTGCAGTTTTCGATCATTCATGTATGGTTCTTCATGGCTAATTGTAAATCTTTCAGAGTATTATCTCCGGGGTCCTATTCTTAATAAAGTTAAGAGCTTCTGAGGATA